>APFE030744443.1:959-24601 GCA_000404065.3 Pinus taeda
ATTGTACCTATAGTACCTTGAGGACCATCGTCATCATTGGTGGCCCCTCTCGCGTTTGTTAACAGCTCTCATCATTGGCTGGTGATCAAACGATGTTCAAGCATGTTCGACTTCGACACATATATTCACATGTTTGAACTTGTACTTTGTTCGGATTCGGATGGAGTGCAAGACCCTGGTTCTAGTCCATTGTGGACCAGGTTGCGATTTTGTGGGACATCATTACATGACTCATTGATGGATGGCTGCGACCATACCTGAGTCCTCTTAAGGATGGCTGCGACCATACCTCTTATCATTCTGGTCTTCTCAGCTGGGTGGCTGCGTCCATGCCATAGACCTTTTTCTATATGTCTTTTGGATGGCTGCGCCCATGCCTAGACTACATGTAATTGAAATATCAGTTGTATCCGCTGCAGGTTCTCTCCGGTGGTGTTCTAGTCCGGCAGTCTTGTAAAGCATTTCACCCCTCCCACTCTCTCGGGCTTCATGCTTTAGGGGGCATCTGTTACACAGTAAAATGTCACTGCCATCATGTCAGTCTCCCTACTGTGCTATAAACCACATTCACCTATACTCATGCTCCTCAAAATGGCTAAAAAACCCTCTTTGCCTAAGTTAAATGAATCATCGCGTCTGTTAATCAAATAACCGCGCTGATAGGCGGAGGTCAGTGTTGCTGTTGCGATGCCAACGCGGAAGCACACGTCTTTTCCGCGCTGGTCCCATTTTACGAACAGCGCACCCTCCATTTGTCCTGTTGAGCGCTGACCAGAACTCCTCTGCAGTTGGTCTGCGATGTCAGCGCGCCATCCCAGTGTCTTGCCCGCGCTGATCCTGTTTGGGCGAAGTTGTTCTAACAACCAGCCTTCCAGATCCCTCCAGACTTGTTTGTTAGCATTGTTGAGGTCGCCATCCTTTCTCTGGCATGTCTGTTCGACTGACCATCCACTTATCTTGGTGGAAAGCTCATCCTTTACCTATTCATGGAGACTCCTTCTCTTTATAAGCCTCCTCCATGGCCCATGAGCAGCTAGTTTGGGACATATAGACTTTGATTGAGGAATTCTTAGTGCATTTTAGTGCTGCTCTTTGTAGGCATTTGGTGTGTTGTGTGAGGATTGCTTTGAGCTTGAGGAAGGTCATGAGCTTGTTGCCTTGTATGTGAGAGAGAGACTTCTTTGACTTGGGAGATTTGTTTCAAAGGTGAATGCTTGGAAGATATGCTAGCTGGACCTTCTAGAGAAGGACTCAGCGTCAGGACTTCGGTTGTACCTTACTCTATTTTCTGTTAATAAAGATAGACGACTACTCTTATGGTTCCATTTCCATTTGTCCAGTGAATGATTGATGTAAATTGTATCCTTCCTGACTGATACATAGTCATTGTTAGTAGATTTTACGCTTGTGTTTTCTCTCTTTTGCTGGTGCAGGTGTTCATCCGCGAGGATAGCGGGGAATTGTGATCGGCTGGAGAAAAGGAGCGAGAGGATCATCTCTTCGACAAACATAGCGTTGGAATCCAAGTAGGTTTCTTTTACCCACTTGTTAATTACAACTAGGAACCTGCAGTGTAGCATTGTTTGATTGTTGCTAGACCCCTGTTGGGCTAGTAGGGATCACCTCTATCCGTAGAGGGGATTTACCTCACCAACATCCTCAAACCTCACCAACCAAAATGACAAGAGGGTTTAATAAGAAGGAGCCCACTAACACTGTGAGAATCCAACAACACCCTCAGGTACTAGAAATCTTCACAAGGCATAATTTGATGGGGTTTTTCGAAAAATTAAGAGGGTACGATGATGAGGTGTCGCGAGATTTTGCTCTCTCCCTCATTCCACTTACCAGAGTCCATGCCACTATTGTGCTAAGAGGCCTCTCTATAGAACTCACCCCTAAACTCATCATCAGAGTTACCACACTTCGCCTAGGAGTACCATGGAGGAAGGAAGACAAAGGAGATAGCCAGGTTGCCAAAAGGAAATTCTTTTTAGAAGGTGTGGAACCCATTGAGGACAAAAATAGAGTAAGGAGAGCAAGTGTTCCATATCCCTAGAATGAGGTGAGCTACGGACTTATCAAATACATTTCATGTGAAGGTAGGTATAGTGTGGTCTATGGCTATCATTTTAGGCTTCTTGAAGAATTGAGATTTGGAGTAGAAACACCCCCTCACCATAGGCTCAGCATACCATACTTCCTACTGCAATCACTAATAGACTCAAGCATCAAGGTGCAATAGGGATATTCCCAACAACTAGCTCACCATGGGTTAATTAGAATCCTTATAGAATATGCCCTCCAAAACCTCAAAAGACATCAAAGATCTCACATATGATGTTAGTCCTACTATCAGTGAAGAGGAAGAGGAAGAGACTGAAGCAGAGGAAGAAAAAGTAGAGTACGAAGGAGAAGAAACATAAGGATATGAAGATGAGATGGATGAATAAGAATATGAAATAGAATAAAATGAGGAAGAAGAGGAGAAAGAGAAGGAGGATGATGAAGAAACATAGGAGGATGTTAAGGAGGAAATGGATAAAGATGATGAGGATCTACAAGAGGAAGAATAAAGGAAAGGAATAGGTGAATAAAGAAATGGGAAAGAGGGGGTAGAAGACAAGGAGGAGTCACTTAGGATGTCTCCAAAACCCACTAAGAGAGAGGCAGTAGCTACCCTCACTGCTCTTAGTACCCCCATCAAGAAAAAAGGCAAAAGATAGAGGCAGATGCCCTTATATTTCAAGATAAGGAAAAGCACAAGAATAAGGCACGGGAAACCCCAAAAACCAACCAAAATTCCCATTGTGATTGAAGAATCACCTAAAAAAAGGGATAAAATGCCTTGCCCTAAGTCTCCTATCACCTATGTGAGAAGGCCTATGACTAGATCCACCTCCTCTAAGGGAAAAGCAATCTTATAGGATACACAAGAGAATCTATAGGAAGTAGAAGCAGTCTTACAGGATACTCTTCTGAACCTAGAAGAGACACAAAAATTGGAAAAGGAGGTAGGCCAAGAGTAAGAAACTAAAGAAGAGGACCCAGAGTCAAAAGAACCTAGCCCCCAACCTAACCTTGACTCCTACTACAGATTTATTGAAGGAGGCAGGGTCATTCCTCAAAAGTTTTCTATTCCATTGTTCTTCAACCTTGAGAAGGAGAGAGCTAGAACTCACATATGGATGCAGATCGCCAAATCCAAGGGGGTGGAAGACACTGGGCACATGGAGGAGAAGCTCAAGGAGATGGGTAGAGAGCTAAGTAGCTTGAGAGACAGAGAGGCCATAATGAAAAGTAAACTAGAAACAGAAAATGTATGGTTGAGAGGACAACTGCAAGAAAGAGAGATTCAATTGGCATGTATGGCCAGTCTCTCTTTGGAAGAAATCCAGTGTAGGATTCTAGCTAAATCCTATGCCCTATACCTCAAGGAATAATGGTTGCATTTCTAGATCAAGACCCTAACATAGAGAGGCACCATGCCATCTCAGGACTACAGGTAGTTCATTGATCTTTATGATCATAGCACACTAGAAGATAGGGCCAAGATGTCTGAGTTTTATTTGCGCAACATGACCTAAACAGAAATGAATGTATGTGACCCTAATGCCAAGCTAGGAGATTTATAGTTGATAGTTTTGGCATCATGGATGAACCATGAGGAATCAAGGGTTGGAGAGATGAAGAAGATATTGGCAAGAGAGAAAATTGAACCTCTTATTATCAAAGCTAAACATTAAGATCCCATGGCCCTCATTAGTACTGATAATTTTACTGCAAATTATCCTCATCTTGCACCTAGGTATCTTGCTTCCCAAGAGAAAGCAATTTCACATTTTGAGGACATGATCAGGCTACTAGGGGATGATAGCATACACGGTTGCCTGAGGAGATGGAAAACATTGCCATACAACTTAAAGATAAGAGAGTACCACTCTCCTCAAAGATTGAGAGAAGCACTAAATAGGACAACCATGTCCAAGAAATCTATGCAAAGGTGGAAAGTCAATTGGATTGCCCTAAAACACAGTCCACCACTACTCTTAGGAATGATAGAAGGAAGGAAGGAAGAAGAAGAAAAGAGGCAGTGGGAGGAGGTAGAAAGGAAAGTAGGCTTCTATGAATAAGAAGAGGAAACCACAACAAAGGCATGAGATGTCAGGGAGGCCACTAGAGCTCTGAAGGATATGGATATTGATTGAGTTGCTCAGAGGATGAGTAACACTTTCAGTAGGGGGTGATGATGCCTTAATTCACCTCCTATCTTAGTCAAAACAACGTTTATCACAACTTATTACATGTTTTTTATTATATTTTGTTTATGAGATGAGTTAGAGGTTGATATTATGCCTAGTGTACTAATATGCATTGAATTCAAGATTGAAGGAGAAAATCAAGGAATTTTGGCAAATACTAAGGTTAAAACTCGAATGGGACAAGGGAGAGGGATTGTAGGAGGTAAATCCCCCTCATTTACTTCTCCCTCATTCGAACATTCCTCCATCCATCACACCAGCTCGGAGTGCAAGCAACCAAGCCATGTGGATTAGAAGGTAGCCGAGCAAGTGAGAGACAAAGAGCTAGTTTATCTTGAGTTTGAGAGCTAAGCCTCCCTAATTTTAAGGAAGTTGTTGGGGAATTCATTTGTAGAAGTAGAGAGGCCTAGAGCCTCATTAGGAGTCAAACTTTTTTTGTAAAACTCTAAGCTATTTTTGAGCTCCAAACTTGTGAAAGTTTTATTTATGTAATTTTTTGTTTTGATAATAAGACTGAGTTTTGTTTTGAGCCAGCACTGAGTTAAATCAAAGGGTTCAATATCTTGGGTTAGAGCCTAATCCTAGCAGCTAAGGCTCCTCTTTCTTGTATTTGTATGTTTATATTAGTCTCATAGCTTCATTATTAATTTCCTTTTTGATGTGTTTTCATTGTAGTAGTGTAGATTGGATTGGTTGTATATTAGTTTGCTTCCATTTGCGCCTTACTTTAGTAGTAGGTTAGTGGGGATAAAAGGAGTACCACAACATTTTTAGTGGGTGTCTTGGCCTCATTTCCTCCCTTTGGGATCATGATTCGAGGAAGGGACCCTTACCCAAAAACACAGATTTCTATTTCTTGCATAAGCTTTAGAGTTTACCATATTTAAGTTAGCATTTGATCAGTTTTGCAAATTAGGATTTCGTTTCCATCTCTTCTATATTCACTCTTGCAGTAGATCAAATTGATGCTTTGATTCCTTTCATCAACTTTCCTCATGCATCATGTAGGTAGTTAGTTCATTAATTCTGCTTTTCTAGCTTATGAGAATGCTTCTTGTTTAATAGCTTTTTGGGAATTAGACATGTTTTATGTAGAGTGAGTGATTCAGGAGTAGACCAAGACTTCATTGCTAGCAACCACCTTCCACTTCATCCACCATAGGCATTCCTTGTTTTCACCATTGCATTCACTAGGTTTCATCATTTTACATTGAAATTCTTCCAAGCACATTGAGTGAATCCAACCATCCTCTGTCTTTGTTGTTGACTTCTGAGTGATCCTAGACCTTTTCTCACTTCATTCTACCCATCTACAACCTTCCCTGAGCCTTCCATCACCTCTAATACCTTCCATTTTAATCTCAGTTGTATCCTATAGGTTTACAGGGAATCCTCTAGGTTTCTAGTACATCTTATAGGTTTTCCTGAACATCTCCTAACCATTCCAACAATCCTCCAACATCCTTAATTCACCTACCACATCACCAAAAGAAATTATTTTGCATACTTGATTTTACATGAAAAGACAAAAAGACAAAAACATATTTATTTCAGTCCCTTTATTTGCACATTAGTGATGTTTGATGCTTCTTACTTCCATGCTTATATAGTAGCATTTGGTTAATGTTAATTTATCATTATTGTAAAGCATAATTTCTTGGCAGTTAATTAGGAAATGATATGATTGAGCATTGAATTTCGGTCTTCTCCATTATTGGAGTAGAGTAGCTCTCCCTTAGAGAAGATTTCCCTTCCTTCCATCAAGAAACCAAGCTTCTTCTAACACCATAGAAGTCTGGCTTGAAAACCCTAGTGGTCTTTCGCTAGCTAAACTGTGATAAATGGCAGAACCATCACTTTTTCTTGTGTATACAACACTGTCACCTCCAATTTTGTACGAACCCCAGGTTGACAAAGTAAAGTTGGTAGCCCAGGAGTTGCAGCATTCTTGCGGCAATATTGGTGCTCATCAACTATGGAATACAAATTGGAGCTTCCTGCATCTTCCCGAGTGCACCTAGTTTTCCATTTTTCATGTTTAAAGAAAGTTATAGGTGACAAAATTCCAGTTCAAACAATATTTCCAAACTTGATGAGGAAGGAAAAATCATATTGGAACCTAAATCATTCACAGAAACAAGAACCTGACAACTATGAAATCGATCAATTTTAGATTATCTCATCAGGTGGAAGAACTTACTCACTAAAGATTCCACATGGGAGGATGAAAATTTTAAACAGAAGCATTCAAAACTACTCAAGTGTTGAGGACAAAACGTTTTTGAAGGACAGGCGCATGTTAGGTCCCTATAATACTAGTGTAGCCCCTTATTGTTATTCTTAGTATAGCTCCCTTATTGTTACTTTTAGTGTAGACCCCTTATTGTTATTGTTAGTGTAGCCCTCTTATTGTTATTATTGTGCCCATGTAGTCCCCATATTGTTATTATTGTGCCCTATAGAGGCCCATTGTTTTTATTGTTGTGCCCTTACATAATTATTGCTATGTAGGCTCTAATTATATTATGAACCCTTAGACTCCTATATATAGAAATGAGGTCTTATCTTTTGTATCATCCAACGATTGCTCATTTATGTGATGTAAAGGAGGTTTCCCCCTTGAAGAGGCTATTTCTTAAGTATTCAATCTATCTTTTCTCTATTCTATGAGATGGTTTCATAATGTCGTGGAAAAGACCTATACAGTTAGAAGTAAAAAGATAACAATTTCTCTTTACATTTAATGTGAATTTTTTATTATTTGTTTATATAATTGAAATAATAAATTTTCTTTTGTTGAAATATTTAGTCTGATCCCAATGATGACAATGATGTTCTTGATGAGGAATATTTGTGTTAATCCACCAACCTTGAGGTAACAATGAAAAATTATATGAATAAAATGGAAAAACAAATTATGGAGTTGATTTGCAGTAGGGATTGTAGTTTTGTGATTATTGATAGGATCAAGAAATTGAGGGAAGATATTGAGTCATACAAAGTAATAACCATATTTTAAAGTGGGGTTTTTTTTTTAGTGTCATAAGTTTAATTTTGAAAGAATGTTTCTTAACTTTTATATTATTTAATCGAAAACCTATTTTCTTTCATATGTTGAGTTATTTGGAGGAACTTCCTCCCCCACATTAGTCACTTGATCCTTAGCTCGATGTTGGTAATAGTGTAACTAATGATAGACAACATGAGTGTCTGACCAGTACTAGCATCCAACATATATTTGTGAGGAAGATATTCACTTCTCCACCTTTGAGTGGTCATGCTATGAGAACTGGCATTGGGTCCACACCATTGGTTGTGACCCATGATCACACGATCCCCGAGGCAAACAAGACCAATATCTAGATCAGGTGGTGACAGAGGTGACCCTATTATTGATGACATTAGGGATTGATTTCCTGGAGAATTGCATGTTAAGAGCAGGATGAAATAACATGCACATTTTTGGTGAGTGACAAAGGACTTCTAATAAAAACACCAAAACTTCCTGGTATTTTTTGATGTTTTAACTATTTCATGTTTTTTGATCTAAAACATAAGGCATATATATTATTAATTTCAAAGTAATGGTCGTATCTTTTTGCATGTAGCTAGCAACTTGTTTTATACAAAAATGGATGACAAAGCATTAGATATCTTTGGGCCCATCATATATGATAGGTGGAATTGCCAAAATTCCTAACTTGAAAAAGAGGTTTTAGAATACCTTGAAGATTTATTCGAGCTAGATACCTTTAATAAAACCAAGGTCACTACTGTAATTGATAAAAATTTAAAATATTTATGAGATCAATATAGAAAAAAATTGATAATTAACCCTAGGTATGAGTTCCCTCCCATGATTCCTTATATGGAATGGAAGGTCCTCATCAAGGACACAAAGTGGAAGCATATGAGATAAGAAGGAAAAACACCACTTGGTCAATCAAGGTATAAATTACATCTTGAATTCAATACTTTTAATTTTATTTAGTTTTGAATAAAATGTAGTATATAACATACTTGAAACTTTTCATAAGCTCCTCAACACTTCAGAAGAAACCAAGGTAAGGTTTGAGAAGCGTAGGTAGCAAGAATTATGCCCTAGAAGCTATTTGAAGATACATGCATGAATTGTAAGTACCCAAAACTTATTAGCAATATTTTTTGTTATATTTCCTTCCAAAATATTGGTAATTGCACTAGAAAATAACAAAAATCAATACTCTTATGAAATGTAGGGTTATGCATTCATAAATGAAGCCATGAAGGAAGTCCTCTAGATTGGTTCCAAGTTCGGATTTAAAGGCATAGTCGAATGCCAAAAAGCATGGGGAACCCCCAAGATCCAGTTTGAACGGTAAATAAAAATAAATCTACATTAACCTTTCATTATTTATAAAATATAATCATGTTTGATATAAATCTACTACGTTTATTTTATTTAATTAGTATGGGATTAGTACAAATATATATTATCCCATGACTATTGAGAATTAGTCATGTAGTTTTCACCAGCCAAAAAAATTTGGTCCTCTTAAGGAACCCCATGATAGTGGGGTGCAATCCTAAGACATTGCATCCAGAGATGGGGCCCACGGTGGTAATAAGGTTTGCTATACAATTTTTTTTTGTACTCCTAGTCTCGTATCGTGAAGTGTTGCACTTTTTCTTGTTGATGCCATAAATGTTGCAAGTGATTAAAGTTGCCGCAAACAATGTATTCACCATGAAACATGTTTAGAATATCCCTGAAGAAAAGGAAGAAAACTTACCTTGAAAGAATTTTGAGGAGCTTGTCAAAAACTTTGTTTTGCAAGCCCAACGCTACTTTTATCAAGAAAATCTGTGCTGGTAACCTCTGGTATTATACATGTATAGCGTTGTCAACATGAATTTTATCACACAAATCCACGTTGGTCCTCTTCAGGCAGTTTTTCCCAAAATGGAGGAGAAGCTTCTCTTACTAGAAAGATCAAGAATGACGACATAGTTTCAGGTAGATGAATATTGGAACGAGATCTGCCATTCTTGGCCCTAGATCCTCCTTCCATGGATCTCTCCCTTGAGATGTGGAACTCCTCCCTCTTTTCATGGATCCTCAACTCTCTCTCCTTCCCTATAAATGAATTTCCCACCATCCACTAATGGTTGGTTGTTGGTTGGTGGGTTTCTGTTGGCTTAGGGGGTCCTCACCTAGATTTAGAGTTAGTTGCACCAACTAAGAAAATAATACATTGCTAACCCTTTTGGAAACTACCTGCGTAGCACAGGTTGTAGTCTCACCCAAAGAAGTGTTGGGGGATGTAAGAACCACGTTTCTACATCCAGAAACTAGTGTGATGTGTTCCAGTGCCTTGGATCTACCTTTGGGCAGATCAATAGACTTCTAGGGCTCATTACTATAATTAAGTAAAAGTGGCCTTCAAACCTTTGTGAAGGTCCATGATTAGTCCTTGCAGACCTTGAACAATCAATTTACCTACTTACACACATAAAAAAGTAACCCTATATTGGAGTTAGTGTAGATCTTTGAAATATTAGATCTACACAACTGCTAGGGTCCGCACACTCAGCTGTGGAATCTACCTAGGCCTCCTACGCACTTAGTTGTAGGAGTCTTCCCTTCTCTATCTAAGTGCATGAAGCAGAGCCTTCCTGTCTTAGCTCTTTCCCAAGAAAACAAAATTCTTCAATGTACCCAATTCTCTATCAAAACTTACTTCTAAGACTCATTAAGACTCAACTATTTATAGCTTTCCTAATACAATACCATGGCTCCCGGCTCATGGGTGAGTTTTAAAACTAAACAAAAACAAGGGGCTATGGCCCCTTTGATTCTATTTATCTGCATGCTCCACATCCACATTTTGAAAATAATTTACATATTTTACAAAATTATTTACAAAAATGACTAAGTTTAATCCAATTCTACCCCCAGGGACCCCATCCCAACAGGATCCCAACAAAAAGATCATGACTCACCCTTGAGTCACTAAGATGGTTGTTCCACTTTCTGAAGGAGTTTGTTGAATGCCTTGGTTAGCACCTGAAGCTCTGCGGTACTCTGTTCTGCTACTTGTTGTACCTCCTGGACTAGTTTCTCTGTGGTTGGCCCCTCTATTGCAAGTTGCGTATTCCTCTATGTATGTTGCATTGCCTTCAGTTTGTCATGAATGTTCTGTGAAAAATGGTAGGCTTCCTATGTCCAAGGCTCAAGCCGGGCTTTGAGCAAGGACTATTTTTTTTTCAACTCCTAAATCTGCATCAATTTTGTCTTGCTTTCTTGCAAGCACACAAAGAGCTGGACAAGTGCAAACGTTCACACTATCATATTGATATCATCGTACTACTAATGTGCTTCCCTGATTTTTGTGTTCAACTATTGCAGCATAGGATCCTCTTGAAGTGTATCCCATAGGCCCATTTCCCGAATGAAGAGCTGGTCACAACATTGAACTATGACATCTAACTCAGCCATGGATTCTTTCGTCACTACACCTCTTTGTTCTTGAACCTCCTGCTATGTGGTCGGCTACAACTTCAGTTGCATCTCAAATATTTGCATCTGAAGATTGAAAGTCACCTTATTAACCTTTTCTTTTGATGTGCACAGTATAGCAACCAATTTCCTCACTTTAGTGAAGGCCTCTGCATCTTCAGGTGTATTCAGCTCAGGCATGGACTTGCAGACATGCTCAATTACTATGACCAGGTTCTGGCGATGTTTCCACAACTCCTCCTTGTCCTTCAATGCTTGAGTTTCTTTGATGAATAGTTTCTCATTGCTAACTTTAAACTCATTGATGATAGTGAGTGCAAACTTTTCTCTGATCTTCAGCTCATCTAAGACCCCCCCATGTAATGCATGAAGAGACTTGAGCAGCAGTGTGACAAGGTTCAATCCCATATATTTTATAGTGTGGAGCACCACGTGATCCTTGTCCGATTCCACATGGACTGACCCCTATGGTAAGGGAAAGACTCTAAGATCCAGAGGCCATTCGATCTCTGTGACAGTGCTATGGCCCTGCATCGAGCTCACATGTGCACTGTTCGCCTTTCTAACATCCACCTAAATCCTATTCACCTAGATTTGGTGGATCAACATGTATGTGATGGGGAGAGGCTCACCTAGCCATAGGCACCCATCATGCACCCTCGTGAGGATCTGGTGCACACATATCGTGTTGATGTTGGAGCGTTGATAATTTGACACTAACATCAAATTGAGCAACCCTGACTACTCAACACCACAAACCCACTTCATGGGCTCCAACATTGTAACCCTCATGTCATCAAAGTAAATCTTTTGCATATACTTGTGAGGCACCAAGTGTAGAAACTTTGCATGGTCTGTGAAGTCCAAATCCTCCATCTAAAGCAATGGAATGCATGCTAGCCAAGGACCTTTGAAAGCGACCTGCTCAGGCAACACAGGTGTTGAAATTAAAAATTTCTCTGAATCAGGATCATCCGTTATTTTGGTTTTCCCCTTCCATGAAGGGATATACCTAGGCAACCTCATCATAGTCTCAGCCCCTTAGCGTCAACATCCTCAATACCCTAGAATTCTTCCTCCTCTAGGTCCACTACTTACTCCGTCTATTTACCCTTTTGCTCCTTCTACTGCACCTCCAAATTATTTCTCAGCGACATTCACACTAGCACTAGCTTCTTCTGTTTGTCCTTTGTGAAGTGCTTCGCCTTTGCAATGGGTTGTTTTTCTTTTGCAGTTGTGGGCTTCGGTCGAGGCAATCTTGGCATTGTATGCATAGAGGTTGGAGCTTCCATACTTGTAACTTCTAGTAAAAAAACATCATAAACAACAACATCTATCATAGCTTTGGATGGGTTAGCGCCAAGCATTCCTTCAATCAATATCTCTCGAGTTGCTTCTGAAGAGTTCGCAAACAAGGGGTGTGACATAAAATTTTCCCAAAATGCTCAACTCATATGCGTCAAATAACAAAAGGCTCCAACAATTATTAGAATGCAAAGTGTTCTCTGTTGGACCAACATGCTTAATTTATAGGGGAATTTGAATTCAAATCTGACCGTTCCCCCCAAATTCTGATAATAAATGTTGCTTTGGCTGCATATATTCAAAGATTTTTTCCTTAATTACTACCTCCCTGCTCCTGTTAACCACTTTTTGGCTATCCCATCATGAAAAGTAACTCCAATGGTCATTTTCCTACTGGTATGCATGGTACCTTTCCCTCTCGTACAACTTCATCTGGTGCATCATCAACAATCTTCACATAGCCTACTCGCTACCTTGTCCTCCAAACTGAGTAGTGTAGTTTATAGTCCTGTGCTTCCTTGCAACTGCCTGGAGCACTAAGACTGTCTTGCTGCCATATAGTCATTGCGCAATATCTCCCATATATAGCTTTAACCTACTCCCATTCACTTTTCTTGGGGAGGGCTCCCCATTCAGTTTCGCAAGCTGAACTGTGCCACCATCCATAATTTCCTTGACAATATATGGTCCTAACTAATGCAGCTAAAATTTACCCAAAAATTTAGTGAACTTACTATCATATAACAATACAAGATCATTTATCTTGAATGTGTGAAGCTTTATATGGCATTCATGCCATGCTTTTTTGCGTTCCTTTTGTACTTGTTGGTGGAATCTTGCTAAAAATTGGTCCTCGTCTAGCTCCATGACCTATGCAAGTCATTCTTCCCAAGCCTTGCGATCCACCATATCCATCAAAGTTGCTATGCGCTCAATCAACACAATGTATTCGATAGGCATTACTGCTTCGACCCCATAGACTAATCTAAACGACATTTTCCCTGTCAGCTTCTTATAGGTTGTCTTATAGGCCCATATCACATAGGTATGTGCACATCCCAATAATTTCACTATGCGTTACAGATATTTGCCAGCGTGTTCTCCAAAATTTTGTTAAAAGCTTTG
This sequence comes from Pinus taeda, assembly GCA_000404065.3. NCBI lineage: Eukaryota > Viridiplantae > Streptophyta > Pinopsida > Pinales > Pinaceae > Pinus > Pinus taeda. The sequence continues at coordinate 14,151 of APFE030744443.1, forward strand.
ACAGTTCCATTTTCCTGTGGGTGGCATGTCGTACTCTTCTAATAGTAGACCTGGAATTCCTCTGTCAGTGCGCGAATTGTTTCATTCAGAAAGCGCGTACCCCTATCACTCATCAAAACCTTCAGGCATCCAAACCTCATTAAGACATGTTCAAACAAGAATTTTTCTGTCGTAGCCTCTGTAAAGTCCTTTATTGGTAGTTCTTCCGCCCACCTGATTAAATATTTTGTCGCAATGATAATGTAGCGTGCAATTGTTTTCTTTCCAGGTGGTGGAATTGGTCCAATAAAATCAATTTCCCACTTCTCAAATGCTTGTAAAGATACCTGAGGATGTAGTGGTAGCTCATCCCTTTGCAACAGTCTGCTAGTCCTTTGACATGCATCACATGCCTTAGAGTATGCTTTGGAATCCTTGTGCAATGTTGGCCACCATAACCCTGTGCACAAAATCTTCTCCACAGCTACTTTTCCTGCATAATGGCCTCCTTGTAGATTCCCCGTGAGCTTCAGTGATAATATTATCACAATCAAAGTCTGACACATATGTCCGCAATATTTCATCTACACCAATTTTGTACAGATATCCCGCAATGACCGAAAAATCAACTGCACGTACTGCTAATTCTTTCTTTTGTTGACTTGTATATCCTTCAAATGCCATCCCTATAGTTAAGAAATGAATAATATTATAAAAATGGTTATCAGCTACTTGTACCACAAAGAGATGTGCATCAGGCAAACCTTCCTCCAAATTACTAGGTACTTCGACTGTTTCAATTCATGATAGATGGACAGGGCCACCATGCAACCAAACTAGCTTCACAATGACTTCAAAGTAATACTCCTGCAATACTAACGACCATCAACAAATATGTCCCCCCAACACAGGCTTGTTGACCAAGTATTTTAAGGTAGAATGATTTGTATACATCTTGAAGTGCCCTCCCAACAAATAATACCTAATTTTTGCAGCGCATAGACCATGGCCAACCCTTCATGCTCACTCGTTGAATAGTTTTTCTTGGCCTTTGATAAATTCCCACTCGCGAAGGCTGTGGGATAGTCTAGTTCTCCCTCGCCTACCTGTGTGAGTATTGCACCTAGTGAAATGCAAGAAGCATCCACATGTACACAAAACTCCTCTTTCCAATTGGGAAATACCAGGATTGGTGCAAGTTCCATCTTTTATTTCAACATATCTAAGCTGCATTGACATTCTTCATCCCAACAAAATGTTGCATCCTTCTTTAGCACTTTCTCTGTGGGTGTGGTAATTTGAGCATAGGATTTGATGAATTTTCTATAGTATCCCATGTGTCCCAGCATCACGCGTAACTGCTTGATGTTCCTAGGGGCCTCCAAGTTCATGATCACCGCAATCTTTGTAGGGTCAATGATGAGCACTAGTATTGCAACAAGGATGCAACAACTCCTGGGGCTGCCAACTTTACTTCATCAACCCGGGGTTCGTACAAACTTGGAGGTGACAGTGTTGTATACACAAATAGATGTAATTGGTCTACTCTTTTTCACTGCTGAGCTGGGGTGATATACCACTAGGGTTTCTCAACCCATCCTTCTATTGACTAGAAGAAGTTTGATTACCAACTTGGAGAAGGGAAATTTACCCTAATTGGAAGAAAATAAATGTTGACTATTGCATGAAGGAAAGGCTGAAAGAAATGCTTGCAAAAGAACCCTAATTTAATACATTTAGATTTTAACTAATCTAACCATGAAATTTGATCTAGAGAGTACTAACTGTTGTGTGCAAGAATAAATATAAAAGAACCTTTTTTCCTTTTTATCTTTTTGCTTGAAAAATGTAAATGTTAATCTTGCTTCGTTATTTGGTAGGGGAGACAGGTGTGGAGGAAAAGGAGTACAATGGTTCATATTGCTTGGAGGGAAATTAGGGACCCAATACTGGCTTTTAGTGATGATTTTTCTCAATTTTGGCTTTAAAAAGGCTACTACAAGTTCTCCTACAGGATGTCTACAGGAAGTACTAGTTCATTTACAAGATCCCCCGTTTTACTACAGGTACATGTCAAAAGCTTAGGGAATGGTCTAGAAGGTGGGATGGAGCTTGGAAAAGGTGAATAAGGAGGGAATAAGGCATGGGAGTGGTAGGAACTTACTTAGAACTCAAGACAAAGCTTTAAGATGGTTGGATTTGCTCAACAGAGATAGTAAGTTTTCCTCATAAGACAAGAATTCAAACTGAAACCTTAGTGACTTTTGGCAATCATGGGTGGATATGGCGTGGCTGAGGATAATGAGATGAGGTCTCCCTACAATGTAGAAAATACTGCAACAAAACACATCATTTTTAGCATTTATACATGAATTCATCAAAAAACAAGAAAGGTTTATTCAAGTAGAAGAAAATAGAGTTTCCACCATTTACTTGCTAAGTTCATGCATGGAAGTTCTTGAAACCAATATGAAAGTGAGATGAAAAGGAAATAACTATGTCTTTTTGGGCTGTATGAGAAGTGTTCCTCAAACCATGATCCCTGAAAGGGAGAAATGATGTGAACCACTTACTATCAGCGTTTTTGGAATATGTTACTGTTAGAACTATCCACAAAATGGAAGCAAACTAATTAAATCTACCAATACTTCCAAATTAACAACACCAAATCAGTTTAACAAGTAACTATGAGTATAACCTAAGCATACATATACAACAAGAGGAATCTCTGCTACTAGGGTTGGGCTCTAACCCAAGAGCTTTAGCCCTATGATTCAACTTAGTGTTAGATCAAGGGAATGCTGCTCATTTTCATTAAAGAAATAAAAAATACATAAGAGTGCTTCATTACAATGCTTCAACTCAAAAATTTCTTAGCTATCTTGAACAAAAAATCCGAATCCTAATGAGGCCCTAGGCCTCTCGATTTATACAACTGAAGTTACCAACAACTTCCTTAAATTTAGGGAGGCTTGGCTCCAATCTTGAGATCAACTAGTCTTCAACTGTCACTAGCTTAGCCACCAATGAACTTCATGACTCAGTTGCTTGTAACTTTGAGCTGATGAGACTTGACTGAGGAATCTTTGGGTGCGTGGGGATTTAAGGAGGTAGATCATGTCTCCTAGAATCCCTCTTGCTTGTCTCCATTTGATTTACTACACTTTAATTAGCCAAAATTTTCTCCAAAACCTGCAATCAATGCACATTAGACCACTAGACATGACATCTCATCATTACTCTCCTCATTAAGAAAAACATAATTAAAACATGTAAAGAATGATGAGGAAATTTTATTTTAGTAAGTTGGAGGTGCATTAAGGTCCATATAATTTACCCATTGATGATACTCATCATCACCCCCCTACTGAAAATGTTTCTCATCCTCTAAGAAAATTAATCTATGTCCATGTCTTTCATTGCTTTGGATAAAATCCTGCATTCCTTTATATCTCTTCCCATTGATTTCTTTATTCTTCTTCCTTTCTCCCCTCTAACAAAACTAAAAGCAATGGTGAGCTGAGTTTCAATCCAATCCAATTGACTTTGTCTCTGTAATGTTTTCTTATACATTGGGACTCTCTCTAGTGCATCCCTCCTGTTATCACAAAATCAGTACTGATGGCTGCTAATCAGTAAGACTCTATGTAACTATTTCAGACCAGACTCTTGGCTAAGGATTAGCCTCCCTAACCTGAGAGGTCTCTCTCAAAATAAACTATTGATTTATCATTAACACAAAGAGGGCTAACTCTTGAAACGAAAACTAAATAAACATGCTGGTTGGACAGACAACATAACATTTCTTCCATTGGACTCATGGAGTCAAACACCTTTTCAGTAAACTATCAACTACTCATTCATGGAAGTCAAGGCATGTAATGTTTAAACACTCAAAACATTTCTCAAAGAACCTCAACTCATAAGTATACACAGGAAGTCTGAGCACTAGGTGAATTCAGAGTGATTGTATACCTATAGAGCTGTAAAAAACATTTTTCAAAGAACCCCAACTCATAAATATGCACAGGAAGTCTGAGCACTAGGTGAATTCAGAGTGATTGCATATCTATAGAGCTGTAAAATATGAAGGAAAAGACAAAACCACATACATCTTGAGCGTTTGAACAAAGTATGAATCTTGAGAAGAAAAAGTAGTCTTTATATTACTGTAAAAAGTCTTTTATACAGGCCAATACAAACTCTGTTTTGCATAAAAATCCAACCCTCATTACATCAGAGTTTCCTCTATATATAGGAAAACATTCTTAACTACTTTGAGCTTCCTCCTCCAGCATGAGGGGAGCTCGATGACTGACATTAACTACCCTTATCTATCTTAACAGACTCATTAAATCTACTAAGCATTGAACTGTAATTACAAAAGAGTCCTAATCAAACTTAAACTCTAATTTTATTCTCCTCGTATCATGATTCCTTTCTAGATCTTCGACAGCTGTCTCCTTTAGTTCTGGCCGTGATAGCTGAGATAAGGATGCAAGAAACCAGATTAGCCTTGGATGCTGAATGTGCTGATGGTTCATTGATCATAATAATAAACCCCTGTTTTCTCGGTCCTTGTTTCCCACCATCCTTCGAAAGTTAAGCAATGTGTTCCCAGCTCTTTAATACTTCAAAATCGATGAGCATCACCATCTTTCCAGATATGCTGGAAGCCTTGTTGATTGAACAAGTGTACAAGCCCACATCCTTGTATGCATCTTCAGCCAAACCCTAACCACCGGTAATAAAGTACCTTTATTAAAGCTATGGCTTAAGACAAAATCTTTTACCTTTATGAAGGATGAACACTTGTCGTTATTTGAATGGCCCTGATAGTCTTATGTGGTCTCCTTGATGTTCATTAGGCCTTTTCTTCAAAATCTGTTGACCTCATCATAAAACTGTTTATTTTCTTCAAAAAAAACAGCACCTACAGCAGTTTCGTAGCGCGCTACGAAACTGCTGTTTCTTCAAAAACACAGTCTTTAATGAATGTATCAATATTCTCTGTGACTGTAATAGCTCTGCCACTGGTTTCAAAACTCCTAATTTACCTTGATTTTATATGCCGTGCTTACATGCCTTAAAAACAATGAACTTAAGTAAAATAAAGCAAAACTTTGGAGCAGCACCTGACTTTAAAATCTGCAAATTCATTTGGCAGCTAATCTATTTAGCTGTGCTTTTAGTTTTGCAACCTCCTTTTCCATGGCTGCGATTTCAGCTATGGCCCTCTCCATCTCAGCCACTTCTTTTTCGGTTGCCTCCCACTGGTCTTTTGAAGATGTAGTCTTTGCTTCTTGAGAAATGGGGACCTTTTTATTCAAATCTTTCTTCTTGATTTCTTTTGCTTTTTCTGTTCTGGGCAGCTGTTTCTCCATTTGTCTTGCTTGTCTTCTTGTATAGGGTTTTTTCTTCATTTTCTCTGCCTCCTCTGTTTTAGGCAGTTGTTCAATTACTTCTGTTCTAGGCACCTTTACAGCTACCTCTTCTCCGTGCACTTGCTCAGCTTCTTTAATTTGCTTCCTTGTGACTGGCCTCCGTGGTTTGAACACAAATTCTTTACCAGGTTCATCAAACCTTAACCTCTTTGAAGCCCTTGATTTTTTAGTGCTCTCTGGTGATGATTGAGTTAAGTCAATATGCATTGACTCACTATGCACTGATTTAGCTTGCTCAAAATCAATAGCCTCAAGCAAATCATTTAAACTAGCTTTTGATATCGGACTTTCTTCAATAGCTATTGATTTGCCCTTCTCTTTGCTTAACTGACTTCTGGTTTTTACTCTTGAGACCTGTTCAACTCCACTTGACCCTGGTGCATTTTTCTTGTGCTTGATTTTTTCTTTTGATGATGATTGAGGTGTCTCTTTGATAACTAATGGCTTTATTGATTCCTTCAATTGGGTTTTGGTCTTCTTCTTGCCTTTTATCTCCTTTCTTAGTTCAGCAAGAGTAGGTTCCTCAGTTGACCTTTCTCTTTCTCTAACAGGCAGTGGGGTGAGGCCTGTCTTACTCTGAAAACCAGCCATAAAAATAAAAGAATCCCAATCCCGACCAATCTTCTGCAGGTTATCCAGCACTAACAGTTTTACTAAACCATGGTGAAACAGTGATGTCTCACAGTCATCTTTCCTCAATTGAATCTTATCACACATCTTGCTGAGGCTACGAAACAAGTAGAATGGGATATCTATAAAGGCTTTGCCTGTAAAATGTAGCAACAGCTTAAAATGATAGGAATAAACCTTGTTATATCTCCCTTCACATGTTAAATATTTCTGAATACATGTTAGGAGAAGTGCATAATGTTCTTTTACATAATGTCTTGGCACAGCCTTTGTAAGATCTTCATTTACATAAGGCTCCTTCAGGAACTCCTTGCAGGGGATCATATCAAATTTGAAATTTTTAAACCACTCCTGCCCTCCTCTCGGAATTTCAGTCACCCTAGCAATAACCTCTGAAGATACTGGGAATTCTAGCATAGCTACTTTAGAACTTAAACCTGTAAAATTTAAGGCAAATGCTTTTGTTACCTCAGCATGCCCACCCTGTAGCTTTTCACAAAATGTCCAGCAACTAGCATCCTGAAAAGCTTGTCTCACACCTTCGTCTCTCAAAGCGAGATCCAATCCCACAGGTTCTGTTCTTTGACATCTTCCAGACCGATGCCCCTTCTTCTCCATTTCGCTTTGAAATTCTTGTGCAGAGAAACACTACCCGCTTCAACTCCAAATGCGAATTCAAACTTTTGAATGCCGGCTCGCTTGCAATTGGTTCCTTTTAAAGAATGAACTCGGGCTCCTCCTCAACTTAACAATCTTATCATACAAACGGACCAATTCATGCAACATTAACAAACATCATAACACTATCAGCATTACAAACCATTTGAATGATTTTATGTGCATGGTTATGAACCTATTGGTGGAATGATGGCTTATACTTGCTTGAAAGGACGCCATTCTGATAATAAACGGACGGACATACTGACTCATCCCCCAGACATGACATTCTAAGAATCAGTGCTGCTTAAATCCCCGAATCCGTGATTTCGTAGCGCAGACAGTTATAAGTTAACAATATGCGCTACGAAATGGCTGGTTACTAACACGCTGTGAAAGAACTAAAACATCATTGCGCTGCAAAATCAGCCAATAAAATTGCGCTGCAGAAATGCGAAAAGGACTAGTGACGTGTATAAGACAAGACATATCTTTATAAAATGATTCATATGAATATCTTTATAAAACATGATCCCTAAGTAACAAACACAGGGCAACAACCATTAGACACCTATTTTTGGACAACAAAAATTTTATGGACAACATTATGTACATATCACTGCAGTTCTAGGTGATAACACCTCCTTCTATGAGGAGAATGATATTCTTTGATCTTTAGGCTGTAGGGTAAGGTGTTCCATCTCCTTCAGTAGGCTTGTTGGCTATCATCTCCTAGAAATTTTAGCATGTCGAGTGACTACTTGTTCTTGTACAACAAGTTATCATGGTGAAAGCTTAGGATCATTTGCAATGAGGTTGTGAGTGTTGGTGACAACCATTGGGTTAGACTCTTCTACTTTGATGAAAATGGGTTATACTTATTCTCTTTCCAAAACCTTTTTCATTTCTGTAACTTTGGCTTTCTCATGACTCATCTAGGATTACAAGGCCATTAGTTGTAAGTCCCCTAGCTTTGGATTTGGGCCCCACACATTTAAATATGTTAGAGCTAAATTGTGTAGGTAGAACTAAAATATATTTGCTCTATCTTCTAGGGTGCTTTGATCACAGAGTTCAATGAATTTCCTATAGTTTGGAAAGGCATAGTTCATATTTGTGCTAGCATTTTTATCTGAAACTGCAACCATTGTTCTTTGAGGTATAAGGCATATGACTTTGTTGGCATCCTGCATTGAATTTCCTCCATGGATAAACTTGCCATAGTTTCCAATTGGTCTTCCTTTTCGTATAGCTTCTTTCTTAGCCTCTAATTGAGATTTCATCATTGATTCCCTATCTCTTATGCTACTTAATTCTCTGTCCATTTCTTGTAACTCCTCTTCCATGTGGCCTACATCATCCACCCCTTTTTATTTATAAATTTGCATCCACCTATGTGTCTATGCTCTCTCTTTTTCAATTTCAAAGAATAGAGGAATGGAAAATTGTTGTGGTATCACCCTACCTCCTTCAACGAATCTTTAGTAGGAGCTAAGGTTTGGCTATGGGCTAGGCTCCTTCAACTCCTGGGCCTCTTCCTCTAGTTTTTCTTGAGTAATTCCTTCTTATTTTCCTTCCCTTTTCCCTTCCAGCCTTTCCTTATTTTTTTCTTTGTTTCCTGTAGCTTTGATAGGGTTTCCTATAGGATTGTTTCTGCTTGCTGCAGGAGAAATTTTCCTTTTGTTGAGGCCAATCTAGTGATAGGTCTCCTAACATAGGTGATTGGTGACTTGGGAGAAGATTGTTTTGATGTTCCTTCTCCTTCCTTATCCCCTAGAGGGACTACTTTATCTTGTTGTTTTGGTGAGTCCTCTATGACAATTGGAGTCTTGGTATGGGTTTGAGGTCTCCCTTGTTTAATCTGGGTGCTCTTCCTTGTCCTAAAGTAAAGTGGAGTTTTCCTCTATCTCTTTCCCTTTGATTTGACAGGTTTACTTAAAGAAGTTAGAGTAGCTTATTCCTCCTTCTCTGTAGGATTTTGAGACACCCTTGGTGATTCTTCTTCTTTCCTACCCTATTTTTCAAAATTTTGTTCATCCTCTTGTACCTCATACTCTTCTTCATCCTCTCCTTCATCCTCTTTTTCTTCTTCTTTTCCATTCTCTGTTTCTTCCTCTCCCTCACTAGAAGTAGGGCTTTTGTCATACTCAATGGCTCAAATTCCTCCTTCTTCCTGCATGTTTGCAAATGTTGTCCATGTAATAGGGATTCTTAAATTGTTTAGAGTATCTTCTAGGATGAGTTTGATCAACCCATGATGTGCTAGTTGCTGATGTTTTACTTCTTGTACGTTAATGCTCATGTCTATTATTTATTGTAAAAGAAAATAAGGTACAATAAGTCTTTTATGAGGAGCTGTCTCCTATCCAAATCTTAGCTCATAGAGGAGTCTAAAGTGGTACCCATACACTACACTGTATCTACCTTCATAGGAAATATACTTGACAATGTGGTAGCTTAGCTCATTCCAAGGATATGGAATGCTTTCCCTTCTAAGCCCATTTTTTTTTTCCATTTGTTCTTCTCCTTCCATGAAAAACCCTTATTTGCAAGAGTGCTATTAGTCTTGTCCTATTTTCTCCACTACAACCCTAGGCGTAGTGTAGGTATCATGCTAATTCTCTCAAGGGTAATTTCTACTTAAAAACCCTTTAGTACAGCAGTGGCACTAGATCTAGTGAGAGGTATGAGGGACATTGCAAATTATCTAGCCACATCATCATCGTATCCCCTCAGTAGCTCAAGGAACCCCATCAATTTATGCCTTGTACTGATTTCTACTACAAGAGGATGCTGGTGTATTCTGGCTGTGTTGGTGGGATCTCTTGTATTGAAACCTTCTATCATAATTTTTTGGCAATTCTTATTTGAGTGAGGTTTGGTGGCTATAGTTTAAGAACTTTGGTAGATGATGAGGTATCTTTCACTAACCTTCACATAATTCTTTCTACCTTAATTTGTACTGCAAATACTCAAAATAAAGGAGGATATCTTCTTTTTAATGAGATACATAGAAGGTATGGCAACTACCTCCCCTTTTTATGCTCTGGTGATGAGAATGCTTGAATTGATTGCCCTCGATGTCCACTCGCAACTATGTGTGCTAATTATCCCTATATCCTGTAGCTTTCCTATAGGTCCTCTTCCTTGTTGTAGGTTCTAACTATTTCCTGTAGGTTTTCACTGCAGGGATGCTGTGAGTAACATCTTCCTTCGATGACTCCTCAAAGTTGCCTCTACCTTCATATTTTCAAAATAACCTATAATTTGCATGGGAGTTAGTGATTATTTCTATTTGTGGATGATTTCAGTGGGTGATGTGTTGGTTGATCGAGTATGAATACCTCCTTTTGGACCGTTGGTCCCACTACAAGTTCATCATATCACATTTCCTTGTAATCATCTCCCACTTTCATTCTTCGTACCTTACCTTAACCACTTTTTTTTATTCATTCCCCATTTTTCAATGTGACCTTGACACGTGTGGAGTTGACTAACCCTTTCTCTTTTTGTTATCTAACCAAGGGTGGCCAAGTTAACTAGCCACCTTCGCTTATAAAATCAACTTCCTACATTATTCCTACAGTTTAATTACATTCATACCTATGAGGGGGTATTGATGAGATGAAATACATGTTGGTCCTTTGCTTTGCTGATGCATGCTGGAGAGTGGTGCTAATTTGTTGTTCTTTGACCTAATTGCATATCCTTCTGTTGTGGCCAGCAACAACACCCCCCCCC
>APFE030744443.1:25020-35645 GCA_000404065.3 Pinus taeda
AATACTAAATGAATGGGGACCCTTAATTAAATTTTTGGAAAAGCAAGAGTTTCCTTTCTTCAAAATAAGGTTACCATCGTAAGCTTAGGAAGATCTTTTGAATACTTTAAAACCTAAGTTTATAATAAGAAAAAGTCTTTTAAAAAAAGCCGCATCATAAAATGATAGTAAAGTACCATCATTTGGCTATTGCATCGCAATATAAAAAACTAATAAGAAAAACTTCAAGATTTACCGATTTGTGATAACACCGATCGCAAGATTGCATATCGCAGGAAATGGGCTAACGAAATTTGGCAAACATAAAACTTCTACGATCTACGACGATGCGATATCGCGATAAAATGATGGTTGCGATATTAAGCCAAACCAACTCTGCGACGTTATATTTGCGATAGTGCGATAATGCGATAGTGCGATAATGCGATAATGCGATGTCGCGATCTGTGAAGTTGCAAAGCAAATCGCAAAATCACTCCATCGTGAATCTTTCGGGCGCGCTATTCAAGAAAAGCCACTTACCATAATCTGACTCAAGATCATGTGCTTTAAATGTTAATAAAGGGATTAGTTGTCAGTTATTAATGAAATATGGACGCGTGCTTTTCAAAGAATTACTTCACGTAAGGTGACATATTTGATGTATCTGCTGCATTTAAAACTCTCCCATCATCTTTCTTGATCAGTCATTTCCATTTCACTTGTGAGTCACAGGAACAGAGAATAGAGGACTATACAAAGCAATACGCAGGAAGAAATGGGAAAGAAAAATAAAGCTCAGAGCTCCGAGATGAAGGGAATGGCACCTTTATATACAGACACAGCTTGCAACAGAGATGCAGGGATATCAACATGTGAAGGCATGTACAGACTGCTTGAAGAAGAAAACCCCAGAATAATGAAGACTACCATTGGCTCAGACTCACAGGGTTCTTCCGAAGCATCCCTAGAAGAATTAGCATGCTCATTCCTACATAGGATAGCAGCAAGGCCCAAAATTCTCCCATATACGGACATGATCAAGTGGATACTTGATAATGCGGAAATGAAAAACAGACAGTTCAAGATTAAAGGACAAGGGCTCATCGGATCATTCGCTGCACAAGATTTAAAACTCATGTATCATCTTCCTGAGCCGCAGGCAACTTACAATACGCAATTCATTGAAAAATTTGTGGCAGAGAACTCGGACCTATCAGAGACTACCAAGGATTGGTCCAGAAAAGATGAACCACTCAAGAAAGACAAAAATGGTATGTACAACATTGGTTCCCTCACCTCCCCATATTGTTTTGTTGTGGCCATGCTCTGTAGATTATTTGGGAAGCCAGATATCAATAAGTTTTCATCTGAATGGTTACCATTAATAGATGCTACCACAAATGCCATAATTATAGATTGGGCCAAGGTATTTTCTGATAACCTAGTCATGGCTATTCTCAATTACCGGTCTAAAAGATTCGTGTCTCAAAGGATCTATCCTCCTTTTTACCTATCTGCATATGTTATGAATTCGATTTGTTATGTGTCTAATTTTCTTGTTATGGGTTGGAAATGGACAACTCAAGACCCATTACCCATCCATGTCTATCATAAGATATTATGGGACTCCCAGTTCATTCCACATTTCTACCAAATTTGTCACGGGCTTATCCTACCCTTGTATAGAATGTTATATGATAAAGACCCCTCGAGGTGCTCACCTGAGGCACAGATAGATATCATCCCCATCGTAAGATGGTTCGGGGAGGAATTGTTCACCTATGTTAGAGTATTTGGAAGCACTGTCCCCCCCCATGTTTTACCTTTGTATATCCCTGATAAACTTCTGACTCGAGAAATTGCATATCAAACCTGTTCAGAAGGTGACTTAACAAAGGATTTAAAGGACAAGAAGAAGGCTATATGGCCACAGTTTCCAGTGGTTTGTGGGGCCTTTTCATTGTTCGATGTAGGTCATGCATTTACTGAAATACAGAATATAACATGTCTGCAGTTATTTAAAATCCTGGCAAGACCATTTGACCTAAATGAAATTGCTCAGAATTTCACAACTACAGTCAAGGTAAAAGTATTTTTTTGGAAAAAAGGATTTATTTGATGACTTATTCCAAAATAAAGGCTCGCTTCAAGAAATTTTGTGGGAAGCCTAATCATAATTATCTCCAGAAGACTTTCAAAAATTCATAGTATACAGGAAAAAAGATTGGCCACTATTCCTTTAGAAAAGCTACAATTACCTGCTATAGAACCAACTCCAAGCATTAGCCTCAGTGGAGATTCAAGCAGTTCCAGATCTAAAGCTAAGTCTGTGCAAGAAGTATCTGAACATTCTAAAAGATCTGGGAACGACCAAAATAAGAGTGAAGAGGAAGCTAAGGACACGGCTTAGTCAATGGAAATTCCACAATAGCAAGTTATTACTTGCCTGCAAAAAGATCCTCCCTCTCTCATCATCAAATCACCACCTGTCATAACCGAGCTAGATAAGGAATGGGAAACCTTCAATGAAATGATCAATCTTGAAGGACAAATCCCAAAAACACCTACGAGCAATACTCAGATTGCAAAAGGAGTAATCCCAACCATAGTCAGCAATATCTCAGAAAAAGAACATGCTCTTATCACTCCATCTTCTGAGTTTGTACTTAATATAGAAGAAATTCCTCCTCTGGACATCTTTTATAGTCCTCAACATAAAGCAGTGGTAAGAAGACAGAGAAAGAAAAGGAAATTAGAAAATACACTGCATCAAAGCGCTGAGCAATTGGATGTCTTATGGAAAGACCCCAACAATAATCCAACTGAAAATCTCACTAAATTGTCTCAGATCGCAGGAGCATATGCTTCTACGACTATGGACAAAGCATCAGAAGTACAACAATTGTTAAAAGAACAAGAAGATCAAATATAGTTACTGCAACAACAATTGCAACAGGCCAATACTAATAATGAGGCACACAAACAACTTGAGAAGTTACAGGAAGATTTCCAGCAAATGCAAATAGGTTATCAAAGAAGTCTGGACGAGAAAGGAAAACAATTGCAAAATTTACAAGAGATGCATAAAGATGAGCCTAAGCTGACAGAGTTTATTTCAGAATCTATTGCCTTGAAAGAACAACTATTGCAGCAACAAGAAGTGTTGGGACAAAAGATAGCACAATGGAGTTACTATTGTAAAATGAGTGATAAGATCACTAATCAAGTGGTCGAGTTACGAAGCGACTATGAGCTGGTTGACAAACAGGTGACTGATTATCTGACTTGGCAGGATGAAGATGAAGGAAAAGAGGCAGGCGCACCCAGGATAAATGAGAATCATAAAGAGTTGCTCTTTAGTAAGTGGGATGATCAAATCAAAGAAGCAGAAAAAGTGGCAGGAACAGCAGCTACGACAGCAAGTATTCTCATTGACTGTATAAATGAGAATTTGCACAGAGCAAATTTAATTGCTGAAACTACTCCAGGATATTTACCAAACAAATCAAAATTAGAGGGGGGTTGGAAGTAGAAACCACAAGAAAAGGAAAAAGAAATCCAACTACTAAAAAGATTAGATTGGGAATGTTACTGGACATATTTGGTAAAACCGCATAGTCAGTGGATGACTGTGAAATGCATCATAAATGTGGCTGAAAAGATGGTGCCAACACTCATCGATTCCGTTTTCTCAGCCCATCTCAAAGCAGAAGTTAGCCAACCGACTCTCCTTAAGCAAATGTTGAATACATGCAGCTTTAAAGACCAGATACAGAAATAGTTTAGGAATCTTATTTTTGATTGAAAATTAGAAAAAGGGCGGTCATTTGAAAACCGCATCCTGGTTTTTTGTAAATAAACTATTATTAGATTTAGTTATTAGTATTTAAACCCTTCTCATGCATTTAGAGAAGGGTCCAGAAATTTGTCAAAAACTTGTCCTCAGAACATGCACTTTTGCACCCTCAGAGGAGGTTTTGATGAATGAATGGATCAAGATTTATTGATGTTTGCATTTGGTGTCTGCTACTGATGTTGCACTTCTGTACTCTTAGTAGATATTAGAACAAGGAGAGATAAATCATTGTTGCTTGAAGCTTATGAGTAGGACCAGTCATAAATGGTACTTTTGTCTCTTGACCATCTCTGCTTATATTCTTAAAGCAATATACAGTTTTTAGTTGTTTATATGTTATTACATGAATGTTTGTGTTACCATTTGGCACTTTTTTTACGGTGGAGCCATTTATTTATGTTTAATGTGTGAATAACTTATTATGCAATATGTTGTTCACAACTGTTTTGCCTAACTTTTTATGCAAAGTGGTTCATCTTAACTTATTTCTATTCTTATAATTGCTGAATGATCTTTATTACCAGCGATTATTTGAAATCTCTTTAGATCACATAATAGAAGAATTACACCCCGGGTTAGCATAGATTAGATGTGCTGTTTTCATTAGATTAGAATAGCATAGAGTTAGACTAAAGTAGCTCAGATATGAACTTTAGATCAGCAACATCCAACTCTACACACACACACCCTTAGATTGGGAAACTGGTCCCATTATCCCCAGTCGGACTCACTATACCAAACGGATAAGGAGCTATCAACCAAGGTCCGGACCGGGTGAGTATCCCCCTTGTTTTCGACCCGATTTTCGGGGCTTCAACATATTTGGCGCTAGAAGGAGGGCATGAACCTCCGAATGGCACCTAAATCTAAATCTAAATACCATTCTGAGAGTAAATCACCCTCATCATCTCCCTCGACTTCCCCAGTATGTTTAATTCCAGAGTCAGAAGTCGCTCGAGTATCAAACGCTACTACGCACCCTAATATTACAGACCGATCTATCATTAAACCCCCTGAAGTGGAATCCCTAATTCACAAACTTCAGGAATTTTTCATTTCTCCTCAGAGGTCTGATAAATCTCAAAGCAGTGTCACTTTGCAGTACAATCCTGCTCATCCCCTAACCAGGTTAAAGAGGGAAAAATTTGGCATTCAGCCAACTGAGTTGCCTCTTCCCACAAGGGAAAGAGTGAGGAAATTAGTGCTAGAGTCTGCCAGTGAGACTCTTCCGTCTACATCATCCATTTCAACTACCTCACCACAAAGTCAACCACCCACGCCTCCATTCCAAACCATCATCCATCCATCTACCGGAACTCCCACAACCCCTCCTCAATCATCTATGATCATAGTATCTTCATCTTCCCAGACGTAGGGATCATCTTCTGCACTTTCCTCTATTAGCAGCTCAACAATGGCCCAGTCTCCATGGAACAACCCCGGGGCAATTTTAATGCCTGTGCCCTTGAGCCCAATACCGGCCCATCCTGAGAAATGGCTGCCCAAATTCAATCCAGAAGCAGGCATGCTAGCAGAAGAACACATAAACAATTTCATGCTTTCTATCAATCTCAACGGAGTTACTAATGAAGACGCTGTTGTTCGGCTTTTTCCCTATACAATGCAAGGAACAGCCGGGTCATGGTACTTTTCATGACCCTCCGGGTCTATCACAAGTTGGGATATCTTCCAGAATCAGTTCCTCACCAAGTTTGGTGATGACAGATCAACGACAACATTAATCAATGACCTATCCAACCTTAAAGCCAAAGCTATAGAACCTATCAAAGATTTCAATTTACGGTTTAATAAAATTCTCAACAAAATTCCTATTGCTTCCCGACCCAGTGAAGAAGTACAATGTGAATGGTATATTACTGCCTTACCATCAAACACAGTAATCTTTGTGGACAGAGCGAATAAAACAACCTTAGTTGAAAACATGACAGAGGCGATAGCAGTAGAGAAACGCGTAATAGCCCTGGAAAGAAGATCCGTGATAGAAGAACGCAAATCTAAAAAAGTCACCTTTCAAGAAGACTCCAAAAGGAAACAAGCGAAAAACCCTTTCGATTTGGAAGGATTGCAGAAAGTTTTAAAAACTATGTCTAATGAGATGGTTGACATAAAACAACAAGTAGCAGAAAATTCTTCAAAAAAGCCCTATAGAGCTTTTAAAAGAGGTCCTTCAACGGATATAAAACCACCCAATGCCATTTCAAATGCTGAATCCGAGGAAGAAGAAGAAGAAGAAGAAAGTGCCACTGAAGGGCAGACTGATGACGAAGAAGTTGTGGAATTACAAGGAATGTGGGATTTCATCCTCCCATAAGAAGAAGATCAAGAAGTATTTCCAGTTAGCACACGAAGCAAAAACCAGCTTGATCCTCCCCAAACTACCCCTAAGCAGAAGAACGCAATCCCTGCAACAAAAGATAAAGTCGCAACAAAGAAAACAACCACTAACGTGACTCAATCTAGCCCGGTCCAAGTAGATCAAACAACTCGATCAAAAACATTGATAGTGTCGGATGAAATGCAGTACAATATTATAGATGATATGAGAAAGACTAGGGCTAATATTACCCTTTACGAATTAAGAAAATTGAGACATCAACAGAAGATAATGATGAAATAATTACATGCCGTACCCATTGCATCTTTTCCTACTGTTGTACTCTCTCAAGCTTCCCACAACATGGGAAGACCTCCAACTAACGCGATCAATAAGATTGACCCAAATGAAATCGCCTTAATTGGAGGAAGATCAAGATCTCACACTCCCCCGTTTCCTCTCACTTATGAAATTTTCAAAAAAAATGTGCACAATTGTTTGATAGATTCCGATGCTTCATCGAATATTTTACCCAGATCAATATGTGCCATGTTAAATGTTCAAGCACAAAAATCCGTAGTGCGCATAGTTCAAATCGATCGATCTCAAGTCGAAGTGGTTGGTGAACTTAATCAAGTAACCATAAGATTATCATCCAATCCGAAGATATGTTAGGTTATTGACATTCTAGTGGCTGATATCCTAGAATTCTATGGCCCAATTCTTAGCAGAGATTGGTCCGAGAAACTCCATGGATACTTCACTAGCGACTAGTCGCACATGTGGTTACCCTACAACGGTATACCGAATCAAATAAAGGTTGAACGAGAGTTACACCAGAAATACATAGTAACGGAATTGGAAGGAGAAAATGAAGCAATAGCTTATAACAACAGTATCATAGGCAATTACTCAGTAGATTCTTTTCTCGGCAATTTCAATGCTCACACATCACCCTACTTAGAAAATTTAGTTTTGTCCCAAATCAAATTTTTTTCCCAAAGTGGTAGTTCAAAGTGCGTTAATTTTTTAGATAAACCTGTAAATACATCTTTTTTTGGAAATTATATTTTGATGGCTCTAAATCTAAAGAAGGAGCAGGAGCAGGATGCATTCTGATTAGTCCAGAAGGAAATAAGACCATGCTTACATGCAGACTCGAATTCGATTGCACAAACAATACAGCAGAATATGAGGCCTTGGTGCAAGGCCTGTACAAAGAAATCGGGTTGAATGTCAAGTATCTTCAAGTCTTTGGAGACTTTGAAATTGTCCTCAAACAGGTACGTAACACTATACATTGCTTATCTGGTCATTTAAAACACTATCAATCTTTAGTACAAGATCTGACTGAGCATTTCATAGCATTTAATATTTCTTCAATCCCGAGACTCCAAAACGCAAGCGCAAACCTTTTGGCTAACGTAGCCTCTAAGCTTATTCCCTCCAAAGATTTTAGTCCAGATAGATTCTCAATAGAGTTAATCTTTAGACCATCCATCCCTGACAATGTTACAAATTTGAGAGTATTCAATGACGATCCTGCTATTGTAAATTTCCTCACTTCTGAAGGATCCTACTCCAATCAAATAATTGACGAAGGCCATCACAATCGACAAATATAACCAAATAGCATTGATAATGCTATACCTAAATCGGTGGTTAAGTTAGAAGACTTATACGATTTGAAAAATCAGTTTAAAAGGTCTACCAATTCAAAGCTCTACAGTCCAACTCTGAACTACGAATTAGTAAACCTAGGG
This sequence comes from Pinus taeda, assembly GCA_000404065.3. Taxonomy (NCBI): domain Eukaryota; kingdom Viridiplantae; phylum Streptophyta; class Pinopsida; order Pinales; family Pinaceae; genus Pinus; species Pinus taeda. Next base: position 32,957 of record APFE030744443.1, read on the forward strand.
ACCGATGATAAACCACAAAATGTCAAACTAGGCCTCGGCCTAGTCCCTGAAGAAAAACTAGCGTATATTCGTCTTTTGAGACAATATAAAAATGTTTTTTTCGGGAATTATGATGAACTAAAGACATACAACACTTCTATCATTCAACATACTATCCCTATGATCAATAACGAAAAACCTTTCCAACAGAAAATGAGAAAAATCCACCCCAATTTAGAAAATCAGATAAAAACTGAGCTAAATAAGTTATTGAAAGCCAGAATAATTTTCCTCGTCAGGCATTCCAAATGGGTCTCCAATTTGGTACCCGTTAGAAAGAAAAATGAAGATATTAGAATCTGCATCGATTTTCAGAATCTTAATAATGCCTGCCAAAAAGACAATTTTCCTCTTGCACCTATGGAACAAATACTACAGGCAGTAGCAGGCTCAGAACTGATGTCTTTCTTAGATGGATTTTCAAGATATAACCAAGTGCTGGTATGTCTTGATGATCAGTTGAAAACCACATTCAGAATTAAATGGGGCACATACGCATATCAGAAAATGCCATTTGGGTTGATCAATGCTAGCGCTACATTTCAAAGAGCTATGGACATCGCTTTCAAGGGTTTAGAGTTTGTAGTGATTTATTTGGATGATATAACAGTGTACTCCAAGAAGCGAAGCGATCATCTCAAAGATCTAAAACAAATCTTTCAACATGTTTAAGGTATGGAATTTCACTTAACCCAAAGAATTTTTTTTTGCATTAAGTGAAGGAAAACTTCTAGGATTCATAGTGTCGAAATCTGGTATTCACATTGATCCCGACAGAATCAAAGAAATTTCTGAAATATCCCTACCTCATAATAAAAAAGCCATGCAATCTTTCCTTGGTCAAATCAATTTTGTAAAGAGATTCGTTCCACATTTTTCACGAATTGTATCTCCTTTGCAAAACATGATTAAAAAGAATTCAAATTTTAAATGGGGTCAAGATGAACATGAAGCATTCAACCTGATCAAGCAAGCTATTATTAATGCTCCGTCTTTAACAACCTAGAATTTTTCAGAATATTTTACTTATACACATTTGCCTCAGAGAAATCATATGCTGCGATTCTAACTCAAGCAAATCAAGAAAAAGCGGAAGCTCCAATCGCGTTTTTTAGCTCAAATTTACAAGGTGCTGAACTCAATTATTCTGACGTGGAGAAACAAGCTTATGCCGTTTTCAAAGCTGTCAAATATTTCAGACCTTTCTTACTTAAAACCCTACTAATATCATAGTACCGTTTCCAGCGGTAAGAAATCTTCTAGTATAGAAGGATGTGGGTGAGAAAAGGACCAATTGGATCACTGCTTTGCAGGAATACGACCTTGAAATCAAAACAACAAACATTGTAAGAGGTCAAGGCTTCTGCAAAATGTTGGCTGGAGCATTGCAAATTTCTAAAAATTCATCCGAAGAGGTACAAGTGTGTGAGGTAAGCCTAAATGATGCAGAATCATTGTACGCTGACATCATTTATTTTCTTAAGAATGGGTATGCTCCAACACACCTTGATCATACTAAGAAAAGAGCTCTGAGATTAAAAGCTAAACAATATCAGCTCATAAATGATATTCTTTTTAGAAAAAATTATGATTTTGTTCTTCTCATATGTATGGAAAAAGCTGAAGCTAAAAAGGTTTTGCAGGAACTCCACGATGGACCAGCAGGCGGACACTATGCTGGAGATGCTACTGCACATAAAATCTTACGTGCAGGATATTACTGGCCTACGCTGCTCAAAGACTCACACAGTTACGTGAGGAAATGCCAAGTCTGCCAAACTACTGCTGGGAGACAAAGGAAACCGTCCCCGCCACTACAGTCGGTAAACATCGAGCAACCGTTTTCTCAGTGGGGCTTAGACATAATAGGTGAGATCGTTCCTCACTCTTCTAAGCAACATTGATACATCCTCACGGCAACAAATTATTTTACTAAATGGGTAGAAGCAGTTCCTCTCAAGATAGCTAATTCTGGAAATATTATTGAATTCATAGATCAATTTATAATCACTAGGTTTGGATTGCCATCAGCTTTAATGTTTGATAATGCATCATAATTTTCTGGAAATGCAATGACGGAATTTTCACTTAAAATAGGGTTCAAACTAAAATATTCGGTCAATTACTATCCACAAGGTAATGGGTTAGCTGAGTCAACAAACAAAAACCTAATCAGGATTATTAAAAGAACAGTTGACCAAAACCAAAAGAATTGGCATAAAGCTTTGATAAATGCTCTATGGGCAGATAGAATAACGAAAAAAGCTTCGATCAAAACTTCTCCCTTTAATTTAGTTTATGGGAAAGAAGTGGTTCTTCCAACTCACTTAGTCATTCCCTCCTTGTCTTTAATACAATACATTGATGAAGTACCTACTTCCTCCATACAACTAAGACAAATGGAAATAATTAAATTAGAAGAACAACGAGAACATGCTAAGAAAACCCATGCTCATCATCAAGCGCTAATAAAATCCTCTTTTGATTCAAACATAATGACCAAATTTTTTTTTCAAATGGGAGATTTAGTTTTAAAATGGGATAAGGCACATGAAGAAAAAGGAAAACATACAAAATTTCAAAAGATGTGGCTTGGTCCTTTTCAGATTGTTGAAGTCATAGGTCCATCAACGTTTGTCTTACAGGATTT
>APFE030744451.1:0-39503 GCA_000404065.3 Pinus taeda
CATGTAATTAATAAAAATGTAGGAATTAGTCAAACACGCGAACATTAAAGCATATGGGCAAAGTTGTTGCAATGGAGATTGTTAGTGCAAAAGGTGGGTTATGCGTGTGACACATAGGAAAGTGTTGCACTGTTCACAAAAAACATTTTATTATATTATAAATATTCTATGAAATTTATAAATTGAAATAGGGGAACTATTTTAAAGAAAGCCTTCGCTTGTTCATTTCGCATAAAAAACAAAAAAAAATCTAAAATAGAAAATCAACATAAAAGAAATTGTTAATAAAATCCGATAATCAAAGTTTAATACTTAGGTTTTCTAATTAAAACCCAAGTATTAAATCTTTATTATAAAAAAAAAACCAAATTACAAATAGCCCTGAGGCCTAGATCACACTTAAGCTTTTAAATCCCTATGTATTAAAACATGGGCTATTTAAATAAAAAAATCAAAATAATCAGAGTTTCATTCTTTACCACTCCCTGCATCACAGATGAATAACACACTAAGGCAAAACCCCTCCTATAATTCCATTTGTGATTGCAATATGACATCAGACCCACCAAGATTGTAAACTTCACTTCATTAAAATCTCGTGTCTACACAATCGCAAGAACCATTTCCCAAGTCTCGTTACATATCTCTCATGTAATTGCGATATCTCAGACTTGATGGAGTCATACACAACAGTTGTTGAAACCCCACATCCGCACAATCACAAGTTACTTAGAATTTATGACCATGCGACCGATTGCGATATGTGATAAAGCCTGGACCTAATAGGATTTTACATGCCAATTCATAAATTCTGCATGTTTGTGGTGATTACAAAAGTTCCAAAAATGCCTAAGTGCATACTCCTAACTCATATCGATTGTGATATGTGATTAGCCCATACTTGATATGATTATAAATTCCATTTCATACATTGCCCACATCAACGCAATCCCAAAAGCAACAGAACCTAAGCCATTCCTCCACCATTCCAAACACTGATTGTGATATGATTTGAGAAGGCCCCCCTTGGATTTTGTTTGGAGTATGCCCAGCCTAAAAATCAATTACAATTACTCTAAGTTGTAGCCCTGCTCTAAAAGTCATTTTTATTTGGTATTTCTTTCCATTTAATCAAAACAACTCATATCTAATCTACCCAGTTCAACAACAGAGAAGATTTCAGACCCCCTTGCCCTCAATTTTAAGTTTCTCAAAGGGGGGTTTGAAAAGTTTCTTTTCTGTCCAGCCCTATATCTATGTGTTACTCATTTTTTCTTTCAGAATCCCCTCTTCACAAACCATTTACCACTTCTAACCTCCTTTAAAAAAACTGCTAAGCCTCCCCTTTTCATTAGCGTATGTTTTGTGATTTGCAATAAGACACTTTCCACTACCATATCATATGCCACATCATCCACTATGTCATATTTCCACATGGATATTCCATGTCATAGTGACATCATCCCTCACCTCATCCCACATATCGCAAATCACGAGTGTTTTGGCCACTTCTTATAGCCTGCCACTCCATAATTATGATTGTGATATTCCCAAGTATTACAATTACGATATCTATGTGTTTTATGATTTGTGAGAAGACTATGAAGTCCACTTCTCCTATAACAGACCTCACTCTACATTCCTCTCCATGATTGTTGTGTTCAAGATTTATTACGCCCTACATTTTTTCCTGATTTCCTGGAAAACATCATTTGTTTCAACTGAACCTCTCTTATCAATCTCATTTAATTTTTACTTATCGATTTTTGTTTTCCATGTTCAGGTTCAAAACATAAGAGGGTAATTGTGTTGATAAGTGGCAGTTTAGTTCAAATAGATGGAAAAACATCTAGATAATACGATGGAATGAACAAAGCCTATGATGACAACAAATCACATTCATAAATTTCTATCAAAAGATTGTTTTTCTTTAAACATTATTGAAGGGATATGTTTAAATGAACTAAATTCTCGACACAATACATTTAGTTGTTTTTCCATTATTTAAGCTTACTTGTTATATGAAATTAAGGTCCTGAATTTTATGAAGAAAGGCTGACGAAAGCTCTCACTATAGTTTTCATATTTTTCTCAACAGAACAACTGGAACATTATTTTAAGAATTTTCATAAGGAATTTTGAGAATTTTCATTTCTCTACTCCAGAAATCATCTTTGTGCAAAGGAATAAACTACTAATATTTCTTTTATGAGATGAGAAACATGCATATGGTATTTCTACCTTTATACCTCTATTTTGTTCATAAATAAATAATGAATTTATCTTGTCAAATTTCTTAATACATGGTATTTAAAGAACAATGTTACTTGTATTGATTTTTGATCATGTTGTCATTGATATTTTTAAATACATGTTAAGAAATTTGCTTTGATATTATAACTGCGATACGAGTTATAAACACTATTTCGATTTAACTATTTAATCAAAATAATCATCTTGAAATATTTTCATTTCCATTGGTGTTTGAGCAATCTTTATTGTCATTTACTAAGGAAAATAATTATAAATTGCATCTAGATAAATGTAAACATCCTTGGTTATGCAGTAGATTAATGCATATGTTTTGTATTTGATTCATTGCTGCAAATCCATCTATTTCACTCCGATATATGTTGGCATTATGGAGCATGTGTTGTCCTTGATGGCAACCCACTCACAGGTCAGTTCAAATTTGATAAAGGAAAACTCACATTGTAATATGTCAATTCAGAGGTAAGAGGGTAATCGTACAGAAGAATAGGATGTTGGGACAAAGGACTGTACATTAGAATCTAGAAATTGAAGAAAAATAATTTTTTAAGTTGTATAAGCTGGTTTGCCTAGTCCAAATATCGTATACAAGTGGGTTCACAGAACAAAAGGGGTTTATACATATGCATGCACTTTCTCAGAAGGGACAGCACATAGGGGATGGAAAATTAAGATTCATTAATACCAAGGGTCCATGCCCTAGTGTTGGCATAAAATATTGAGAGGAATAACAGTTACTTGATGTCGTCCAAGAATACCACATGTTCTGAGTGTTGTTTTGGTCCGAGGTATTGAGAAAGGCTAAAAATATATAAGGAGGAGAAGATCAAAGGGCTAAGTGTGCAAGTGAAAGGGTCTTTCATGAATACTTCTATCTAAAGGATATTTTATGTTGTAAGGGTGGCGGTTATGATATGATCTGAAATATCTTGTGTGCCTTTAGATACAATGTTAGATCAGGATGATGAGACCTGAAATGACTTATCATTGTAAGTTCTAATAATGGATGGGCTAGATCTAATTGCTAATACATGTTTTATCCTTTATATGTTATGATCTAGGTATTTCTGAAGTGTGGAATAGTTGCGAAGTTATAAGTTATTATTTGCAGATCTATACGTTGATTTGTGTTGCTGAAGGGGCATATCCACGTTGGGTGGGCACATCCAAGTAACGTATGAAGAATAAAATCTTATTGTTCAGAGATGTATGATCTATCTTATCATTTCTCCTTGTTTACTATTGTTTGTTAATGATATATTTATTAGATTTGAAAATAAAATTGATTGTGACTCTGGTTGATTGATTAATTGAGTAAGATGGGTGATCTTTGCTTCTATCTATTTATAACCCTATAACTTGAAAATAGATATTCAGAATGACAATTGTTGATACATTTTTTGGTTCTGAGGTTTTATGAGTTAGTATCTTTAGAGGTATATGCAGGTTGGGTTAAAGGAAGTAGCATATACATGCAAGTTAGTTTCATTGAAGTAGCATATACATTCTGACATATGATTTTCAAGGTTCTAGTTGCTTCTGGTTGTTGATGAGGTGTTATGTGTTCAACATGGTGCTCTTGTGATAGTGATCTAATTGTTCATATTAATTGATTGTTGATAGATGCAGTTGTATTTGATGATTGTATTGCAGTGCTGATTGATGTTACTTATGGGTCCAGTATGAAAATTTGATGAAACATGACCTTCATATTGTATTGATGTGTACTAGGAGTATCTAATCTAAAAATTTATGAAGCGTGGTCCCTCGAGGAAGATTGAAGGTAGTAGTCTTCTGTAGACGATCGCCTACGTATTGGTAAACATATCAGCTTGTACAAGAGCTAGCGTGTTGGAGATCCTTTCTAGTAGAAGCTAGAAAATGAGTGAAGGCTATAATCTTCAGCAGGTAGATGCCTGCATACTGGAAAAGTCTGCAGCATTACAAAAATTGTAAACACTTTTATTATATGATGATTGAAGACTAAGACAACAACAATGATGGCATTTTTCTAGATTGGATTTCCACCTACAAAGTCTTGGTTTCCATGCGTGTTTCTTATGTATATTGATTTATTTTGTTCTTAATGCATCTGTTTACTACTTAGGAAATACATCACGCTCTAATTTAAGACAATGAAGTAGTTGTTTATCAAACGTTTATTATATATACGCTGGTTTCAATCTTTATAGGCGCAGACATACGCTAGTTGGTTTCACCGAAATAGTATATACATTTTAAAAAGCGGAGGAAAATAATTAGTCTGAAAGTTAAAATATTGATTCACACCCCCCTCCGCCCAACATTTTTTCCAACAATTGGAACCAAAGTAAGTCCTCTAGAAGAAGCTTGATTGCTTCAAGGGAGATCTCTCAAGATGAACAATCACAAAGGAATGGGATCTATTATACAACCAATATTTAATGGAAATAACTTAGCATATTGGAAGATAAGAACAAGAGCCTATCTTCAGTCACTTGGAGCTGATGTTTCAGAAATTGTGTAAGGAGGATACCAATATCTAGTAGCAATCCCAACAGAAACGAAATCATATGAAAACAATGTCAAAGTCGTCAATGCATTATTGGGAAGTCTATTAAAATCAAAATTTATCAATGTCGTGGAGCTCAACACAGCCAAAGAAATATGGGACAAAATCATTCAGAGCTACGAAGGAAACTCCTAGGTAAAACGTGCTTAAGCTCCAAACTCTTAGAATTCAGTATGAAACTCTCAAGATTCATCATGATGAAATTATTGCTAGTTACTTTTTACAAGTAGATGAGACTGTAAATTGTATGAAGAATCTATCGTTGAAGAAATAAAGGAGGCTACTTTAGTACATAAAATTTTGAGACCTCTATCTTCTAAATTTTAGTCAAAACTATCTGCCATTAAAGAGAAGGAAGATATTTTATCTATTATTTTTGTTCAACTTCATGGAATTTTAAATACCTTTGAAATGACAAAAGGAGGTCCATCAAATATCATAGAATTTTCTTTTAAAGCCTTGACAAGGGGAAAAGAAAAGGAAGATCTCAAGGAACCAAGATATATATCAAAAGAAGTTGAGGTAAACTTTTTGAAGAAACTTCAACAGGGTTCTGGAATATTGAGAGGTAAGCTTCCCTTCAAATGTTTTTATTGTGGTAGAGTTGGTATATGATGCTAAATCTCCTCATAAAGGTAATCATGACAAAGAAAAGTTATCTGCAAAAGGTAATGGAAAATAATTTGTTAATACAAGAAGTTATTATACTCATTATTATAGTATTGGCTTGTCTAATAGTGATGAAGTTGAATCTGAACAAGATATTAAACTCCTCATGGATTAAAACAATGATGATTTTATGGATGCCTTAGAAGAGGAAAATTTTCTTAAAGAAATCACTCAACTTAAAATTTTCTTGGAAGAAAAAAATATGGTCATAGACACTTTGACACATTAACTCAAACAAAGGGAAAAGCACAACAAAAAATTAGAATGTGAAGTAGTTGGTCTGAGAAAATAACTTGAGAACACAAAATCTCTAAATCTTATATTTCCTAAAGGATCAGAAACCTTATATTAAATCATCAAGGTTCAACATTCTCCTCTTATAAAGATTTCTTGGAGACACTAGAGAAACATCCCAAATAGAAAATCCTTTAGCCATCAATAGAAGCTATCTTCATGAAACAAAAACTAGTGAACAATGCATCAATCCTCAACAAAAGCCTAAATGTACTCCCCAGATAAATCATGCTCATTTTACTCCAAGGGTGAACATCAATAGAAGCACAAAGCTACCAAAATGTGAACAATACAAACAGATTTTATGATCACATAAACTTCTTCTTTAATGGACAATGTTTTTCGTGTCATAACTTTGGTTGTAAGGCTACTCAATGTGTTCCTTAAAAAAATATCGTGAATAGAGAAGAAAGGAAACAGAGGAGGGTGACACGAATCTAGAAAAGCTCTTATAATAACTTTTCTCATCCTTAAGATGAAATTCAATGTTCATCTTGCAATAACTTTAGTATTGAAGATTTTGAATGCAAGAGAAAATTTCAGCCAACAATTCAAATGGAATAAGCATCATCAAATTCCAAGGTATGGAAAAAGAAGGAATATTTGTCAAAAAGGTGTGGCATAGCTTTGTTTGCAGAAGGATGAGAAAATCAATGGTACATTCGTAGTGGATTCTCTAAACACATGACAGGTGATAAAGATAAACTCCTTTCATACAAAGCTCTAGAAAAGGAAAATAATGGACCTTTGAGAAATGAAACACTAGATGTCATTAAGGGTAAAGGTTTTGTTTATTTAAAAGAAAAGGTTAAAGTTGGAAATGCTATGTATGTTGATGGTTTAAAGCATAACTTGTTGAGTGTTAGTCAAATGGGTGATCAAGGAATTGAAGTTGTGTTTCGATCAAAAGAATTTGTGGTTCTTGAGATTGGCACAGGAAATACATAATCAAAGTTACAAAACTCCAAGCAATCTATATATACTAAAAGGAGGTCAAGAACAATTTTATCTAAGAAAAAAAGAAGAGAAAAATTATATTGGAACTAGAAGTAGTCACAGAAACAAGAACTTGACAACTACGAAATCGATCTATTTCAAAGTATCTCATCAAGTGGAAGAACTTATCCGCTGAAGATTCCACATGGGAGGATGAGAATTTTATACAAAAGCATCTAGAACTACTCAGGTGTTGAGGACAACACCTTTTTGAAGGAGAGGGGCATGTTAGGTCCCTATAATACTAGTGCTGCCCCCACTAATTTTATAGTTGTATCCCTTATTAATATTGTTGTGCCCCTATTGTCCCCATATTTTTATTACTGTGCCCCATAGAATCTCTCTATTGTTATTTTTGTGCCTTCATATTATTATTGTTAGGTCAGCTTAGTTATATTGTGACCCCTTAGAATACTATATCTAGAAAAGAGGTTTTGTCATTTGATTCATCCAAGAATTGTTCATTTGTATAATGTAAAGGAGGTTGCCCCCTCGAAGAGAGTGAATTCTAAGGCTTTGATCTATCTTTTCTATTTTTTTGTGAGTTGGTTTCATAACAAACTATAAGAACTCTTGCTAATTTTTTTAATATGTATCACAAAAAAAATATTGATAGTCATAAATTTATTGAAAACATACATTGACAGGCATGGAAAACAAACAACCGTCTTCAAACTTTCAATTAACAAGAAAAAAATATTTGAAATTATAGGCCTGATGGGTTGTGCTTCATAACCTTGGCATTACAGAGGAATAATAGAGTGGTCGTCTATCTTGAAACGAGTAAGACAACTTAATGATATTTTGTATTGAAAGTATGAAGTTCCATGTAATTCCTATGCAAAGTTTTAATTAAACATATAACATGAGTTGGTGAATTATAGAAGCTTAGATCCAGAAATAGTTGAATGCTTGAAATATTTAGAAAAAATCTTGTTTTTTATTTAGTAATATAAAATATGCCAACTGCGGTATTCTATCATTAGGAAATAGGGAATATTTTAGATGAAGATGGTTAGTCTTGGGTTAAAGTTGGCCTAGGCTAGACGACATGTGTACAGAAAGCAGAGAGAGAATTATTACGTGCTAGGTTGGCAAGTAAGTTACTGTGGAAGACAGTCAGTGTGAGGTTAAGCCCAGGGTAGGCCAAATTGCATGCATGTGCTGAAATTAAAGAGAGAATTCTTATGTGGTGGGTTGCAAAGTAAGTTAGTGAGGAAGGGAAAGACTTCATAACGAAACTATACATGAATTCCTATTAGTTCCATGAGGGAAAATTCCAAAATTTTTCCAGGAATGAGGTAGCTAATGCTACATGGGCAAAGAGAAACCCCACAAATGTATGGTCCCTACCATGTCAGGCACTTGAAAATATTGCAATATTTTTAGCAAGCTTAACATATAAAAGATGACCAAAGAGAGTGACATGTATAATATATTCACTTCTTAAAAGAACATTCTTTTCAATAAAAGATTGAGGTGAACATATACATTAAGAAAAACCAAATTGTGCCCCCCACTAATGACAAAAGTCGAATTTTAGAAAACAAGTGTCTTTCCTTAAAATATGACGGGTAAGGAATCCCACAAAATTAGGATGACAAGATTATAGTTGAAAGGAGTTATGGTAACTCCCACATACATTAATATTGCTATGAACACTACAGCGACATATATATTGTCGACTGTACATGGATAGGTAATGATCATACACCGTATAAAGAAATCATGTTATTTTTTGAAGGAGGAATGATACATTTAAAAACCTGGTATGGCTGTGAGCAAGCTAGTTCACCAAGCTTGTAAAGTTGACCAGTGGAATTAAGAGCTGCTACGTGTAACCCAAGATTATTTTTAGAGTAGCTATCTTGGGAATAATCCTTAGAAAAAAAAAAAAAAGTTATACACTGTAAATACCAAAAGCGAACGCCAAGCCTTACCTCTAAATTCCATGCAAACCCACTGGTGAAAGGCTTAAGTCGCTCTATTTGCACTTTCCGAAGCCAAAATAAAGTAAGGTGCTTGAGATATCAAGCTAGGTAAACATATTAATACAGTATGTATTCATTTCATAATTATACCTAATTAATTAAAAGGAATTAGATATTCAAATATGATATAACCTAAGTACTTTCACGTTAGATTCTTATTGCGAAAGGAATACAGTACCCTCACAACTCTCTGGTGGGGACATTTGATGCCCAAATGTAATAAAAATAAAACACACTAACCTGCAACTCTCAGTTGAAAGGGGAATATCGATCTTGGACGATTATCATTAATAGTTTAAATATATAGAAAGCTCTAAGTATAATGAATAAACTACTTGTAGGGTGGTTGGTAGTGATTTAATAAGGAGAATAATCTGTGGGAGTTTAGTCTGAGGCCACTTATTTACCATGGTGGCCTCAAGGTTGTATAAATACTCTAAATACACTAGCAAGAATACATAAGTAAATAAACCTCTTGTATAAAAAAATTGTCAAAAGGATATGCTAGTCTAAAGAATGAAAATCAGTTCCACTAAGGAATCATTAAATAAAACTAAAAATTCTAGTGAGGAATCATTAAATAAAAATAATAATTTGAGTGAGGGACTATTAAATAAATATCACAATTTTCCATTAAAGAAGTATGAAAAAAAATTGTTTAAAAGTAACTAATAGAATTAAAAGTAGTTATTAAGGCAACCCTAATTTATTTCAGTATTAAACTTTGAATGATGTATATAGCGAATTTCCCACGTCCTGTAAATTTAGAATTAAACTAGAAGGGTAATAACTGGGTAAACTTCAGAGAACCAATACTAAAACCTCCTCATAATAATGTTAGTGTAATTTTAAATTGAATATAAGAAGTATGAGGACCACACTCTTTATACAAAGTACTGTAATTAACAACAGTAAACTAAATCCAAATGATAGTACTAACTATGAGGTCATATTGCCATAGGTAAACAAAGAGACTGCAATACAAGTTGTACAAGTAAAACATTTCATAAATAGAAACTTCCAATGTTTTCCCAAACTCAAAGTGTTGAGATTAAGAAGAAACCTCTAAATACATGTATTATGACAATACTCATTTAACATGTAGTGTAAATAATAATAGTAAACTAAATCCAAATGATAGTATTAACTATGAGGTAGGAGCAAACGAGCTATGTGGAAGGAAGACAAATCCTCAATAACATCATCCAATCTCACGAGGTGGTACACTCTCTCAAAAGCAACAAACAAGCTGGTATGATCATTCAGTTGGACCTAGCAAAAGCCTATGAAAAGCTAGGTTGGTCTTATATAAGGGCAGTTCTAAGAGCATATGGGTTCGACCAAAACTGGATAAGATGGGTTATGTCACTAGTTAACATGACTAGTTTTTCCATTTTGCACAATGGCGCTCCTTCAATAAGTTTTACACCCTCTACAGGTCTCATACAAGGGGATCCGCTCTCACCCTTCCTCTTTGTTCTAATGATGGAAGGGATAGGTAGAGCAATTAAAATGGCAAATGCTGAAGGAAGAAACCAGGGTATCAAACTCACCTTCGATGGAGAGACAAATACTCATCAACAAATTGTGGATAACATAATGTTGCAGGGCATACCCAGAGTCAGGGAAGTGAGAGCAATCAAACAAATCTTAAATGACTTTGCTACGACAGCTTGCACAAAGTTAAGTCTCAATAAATCAAAAGTCTTTTTCTTTAACAATGACATTGCTATTCAGAGAAACATCACCAGGATTCTTGGGTTTTGAAGGGACCGGTTACCTTCCATATATTTGGGCATACCTCTCATAGATAAGCCGCTAAGCAAGGGAGTATGGGAGCCAATAATAAAGAAAGTTCATGACAAGATCAAAAAATGCACATATAGGTCTTTAAATTTAGCAGGGCGCCTTTTTTTCACACAAGCTGTCTTGCAGGCAATTCCCATTTTCATGTTCTCAGCTCTTCCTGCTCCTAAAGGAGTTAAGCAACTGATGAGGAACATACAAAGTGATTTTCTATGGGGTAGAGGAGAAGAGAAAAAGAAATGGGCTCTAGTGGCCTAGGACAAGATCTGCAAACCCAGAGCCATGGTGGTTTGGGGCTTCATGACCCTGAAACCCTCAGCAGAGTTTCGAGAGCTAAACTCTGGTATAGGTGGATCAACGAATCAACAACCCCCTTAGCCAAGCTTTGGAAACAAAAATATGCCAAGAATTGGCACGATAAGGATCACATTCGAATTTTAGGGCATATTAACATCTCCCATGTTTGGAACCTTACCTGGGAAAATAAAGGTATAGTTCAGCAGCATAGTTTCTGGGAGATCCGAGATGTTAACTTCGCTCAGTTTTGGGAGGATAACTGGCAATAGGAACCCAATATGTATAAGGATGAATTAGCAGCTCTTAAGCATGATACTTATAACACAGGTCTACGCATGGTAAATGACTTCTGGGATCAAGTAAGGAACAATGGAAAATGGAAAATTTGGAAGGATCTAGGCCACAGTGAAGAGAGCCCTCTGAAGGCCCAGGGAGACTCTCTTGCTCAGGAGCTAGATCATAGGAGTATTTTCGTTTCCTCCTTACCTAGCCAACTGAGATGGGGAAGAAACACTGAAGAAAACTTCAATCTTAAAGAAGCTAAGAAGATAGTAACAGGGTTTAACTACCAAAACCCTGATTAGGTATGGAAGAATCTTTGGCGAGCCCCCACTGGATGAAAATAAAGTTATTCATTTGGCTAGTTCATCAAAGGAAAATTTTAACTTGGGAGAATCTCCTGAAAAAAGGCTTCACTGGCCCATCCAAATGTTATTTATGTGGCCTAGAAGAGGAAACAATGGATCACCTTCTCAACCTATGCCCTTTCACCTCTACTATGTGGGAATGTGTGGCTTCAATATTTAGGCACACTGATAGGGATAAACTTAGCATCTCCAACACTTTGAAGAATTGGGGGAAAAACCTCTCAGGGAATCAAATCATCAATAAAGCCTAGACTCTGGTTCCAGGCTTTGTTATCCGGGATGTTTGGAAAGAACATAAAAGCAAAATCTTGAAGAACAAAGCAGGTAAGCCCCAACACATAATTGATCAAATCTTAAGGCAGCTCAAAGACACAGTCAGAATCTTATTGTGGAAGCTTCCCACAGACCCTTCTCTGCCCCAAGAGGAATGTATACTACTGCATTTGTGTCTCCAATCTATAGGCCCACAGGGCATAATTAAGGGTGTGAGCCAAATAAATGGAGATATAAATATTTGGAAGCCTCCTCCACATGGTTTTCTAAAAGTCAATATAGATGGAGCATATAAGGGAAACCTAGGGTTAGATGGTTTTTGGGGTGTTATAAGAGATGAACATCGACGAATAAAGGAGATCGTTCATGGCCACTTGGGGAAGGCCACTAATAACATGGGGGAACTCATAGCCTTAGAGCAATTCCTAGAAATCTTGGCGAACTCAAACTCACACAATGTCATCATTGAAGTAGATTCGGAATTGATTATTAGAGCGGCTAAGAAAATATGCAATGATACCGCACCAGATAAAGTATCGAAACATTGGAGGCTATCACAGGTCTTTCTCTGTATTTTTACCCACCTGCAAACCTTAAAAACTATACACATTGTCCATGTAAATAGAAAAGCTAATATGTTAGCTGGTCGTCTGCCAAATGAAGGAGTCGTCAGTAAGGATAGGGACACTCAGCCCATTTGGGAGCTGATACCCCCAGGCAAACTGTTAGAGGATTGCCTCTGTTAGGCTGCTAAAGATAGGGATTGTTAGATCGACAGGTTGGATCGATGAGGCTTAGGAGATATGGGGGAGTACACGGTTGCTTAAACTATTCGCCTATTGATTGGCAGTAATCCATAGAGTGTACTAGCATCATTATTACAACAAATTTGAGCACATGGTCAAGAAAAACGGAGGAAGACCAAGGACGCAATGGTGTGTAGATTAATTTTGGACCGTTAGATCTCGGTTGAATTAGATCTATGGTGTTTTGGCAAGGGAGTTTCCCGACAGTTAATGAGAAGAGGTGGGTTGGAGAAACCCACAAGTGGATTTCAAGCAGAGGAAAGGCTGTAAGCAGTAATTCCCTATTGGCTCGGATTCCATACACATAGTGACCGGTAGCAACAAGGTGAGAGACAAAAACCACTTGTTGGGTGGATTTGAAGTGTGCAAGTTAACTGGCTGAAATAGGTGTGAGTCGCTACCTCTAGTGGAGCGAGATCGACGGTTGACAGTCAAGAAGCTTATTTCGAAGTTGGGAAGGGTTGTGAACGATGGATCTTGAGTAGATCAACGGTGTAGAAGTGTCGACGATTATTTTGAATAGTGGATCTCAAACTTTTATAAATTTTTGTTTGAGTTACCGTCAGGTCTGGAGTTGTACAAATGGGTTGGGAAGCTCACAAGTGGTTTTCGAGCAGAGGAAAAGCCATAAATGGTATTTCCTAGTTTGCTATGATTCCTCTCACTCAGTGACATGTATCAGCAAGGTGAGAGAGGGAAACCGTTTTTTGGGTGGATTTGTAGTGTGCAAGTTAAGAGGCTGAAATACGTGTGAGTCGTTAGATCTGGTGGAGCAAGATCAATGGTTGATAGTCGAGGAGCATGTTTCGTCGTCGGGAAGTGTTGTGACCATTGGATCTTGGATAGATCAACGGTGAAGAAATCCCTCCGTTTCTTTAGAGGGGTGGATTTCAATTTTTTTAAATTGTGGTTTGTGTTACCGCCGGGTTTGGATTAGTGGAAGTTTAGCGAAACTCTACGACTTTTGGAGGGGTTTGTTAGTTTAAGGGAAGCTCTAAAGTTGTCAGTGGATGATAGAGAGTCATTTGTTTTTCCTGTTGATGGCATTCCCACAATAGGCTTGTTCTTGTTTAGCTCTTTGCACTTGCAAAGACGTGTAACATATGTAATGTACTTGTACGGTTAATAGAAAGCTCCATACTTGCTTGACCAAAAAAAAGATAATATTGACTATGAGGTGATATCACCATAGGTAAACAAAAATTACAATCTAGTTTGTATGAGTAAAACATTTTATAAACAGAAACTTAACATGAAGTGTTGAAATTAAGAAGAAACCTCTGAATACAGATATTTCCATATGTATTAGCTCCTATGGAAATATAAAACTAAATTTTAATATCAATGAAATTATTGTAGACACATAGAACTGTAGCAGATTCAAAACTATATAAGGGTTTGCGGTGTAGCAACCCAAAAACTTAAATTAGAAATAAAATAAACAAATTGGACCCTGTAGGGAGGAACTCCATCCCTTTGGGGATAGGGTGTACAAGAAAAATAACATTCTCGACTAGGATAATTGAATTGAACCCGAAGCTTGATAGTAACCAGACTGAAATTTAATACAGTTTCGATGCTAAACTTAGTGTGGGCATCAATTATTACCTGGCAAAAGCTAGAACTGCAACCAAAGACTTGTTGGGACAATGACTGGTAATAACCTGACAAAGGGGTTTCACTTAAGAGGTTCCAGAATGGAAGGAACGCTATTAATTTACTTTTCCCAGTTCAGTTACTATCGTCCCTTCCATAGATTACAAAGAGAACGACGCTGTAAAGTGTTAAGAAATTGAATGTGAAAGGGAAAACCAGTGTAAAATGTTAAAGGAAAACATATGTAAGATGATAAGAAACTGGATGCAAGAGGGAAAATCTCTATGAACGTATACCAAATTACATGTCAAAACGTATTAGAGACAATACCTCATGTGCAACCAAGAAAAACTGGAGGCGCTTGGCCCCATTAACTCCGAATGATAGAACCGAGAACACAGTAAGCCCATTACTGTCCACTGTGAGGGGTACCGAGTAGGTCAACTCTCGAATTAGTGGTAAACATTGAACCTAAAGGAGGGTTGCATTACCAATTGTTACCCTAGGTAAGAAAATTATAAACCTCTCAAACATAAAAGAAAAAAAAATGAATCGTGCCGTAATGTGTGACAGCCAGGCTTACTTGTAGCATAGGCTTATCCATGGTCAAAGGCGTGAGCGAGAAAAGTTTTCCAAAACTCTAGCTTGGAACTACGGGAACCTAGAGAAAATGAGTTGCGGGGAGTATGGAGTGAGCTGGCGGGAGGGTTGAGGTGATAGGGTTTCCTTACCCTAACAAACCCTGAGTGAACCGTGACAGTGCGATGCCTAGCCCTGTGATCCAACTGTTAATGTTGATCCTCAACAAAGCAACGGACATATGGCAGGTGAAAATTTTGATTCGGGAATGTTCCGTGAATGCAGGGTGTGAGTTTACCATCTATTGTAAGTTACAACCGAGGCTTATCCTATAACATGAAAATAATAATTGAAAGTAGATATTGAATTTAAGGAAATAAAATTCCTATTTTGTTTGCTTTTCATATTTTAAACAATTCCAGTGTAACATGAAAAATAGAGGGTGAAAGTACAAGTTGAATTTCAAGAAAGTTAAGGACTATCGGTTTTCACGGTTCCCCCTCAAATCACAAACCTTCCCATCATTTAAAATATTGATAATATATTAACATAGAATGGTATCTCCATAACATTAAATTTATTTATAAATTTTCAAGTGAAATCTGATGTATCTGTTTGGGGAAAGGATAATAAAAAGAAATTGCTTTTAGTCAAAAGTTTTTTTCATATAGAAATTTTTCATGTGGAAATTGGATTTGATAGGATATATTACATGGCTCAATGTGAATTCAACAAAAATTTAATCCAAGTGATATGAAATATTATGGAATAAATGCAGTGTATGGCTCACTAACTATTTATTTACATACACCACTAAAAGTTTATTTCAATGATCTATTGTTCTCTATGTTGAATTACGGATGCATACCTTTAATGAAAAACTAGGTTCATACCTTTGTATAATAACATTTTTGTAAAGTTAAAATTTCTCGTTGATAGAGGAGGATAACCATGTGTAATTAGAGTAGATTAACCACTCTACACCAAATCATAAACTAATTTTTTTAGCAATATATAATCACTTGATATCTATGAAAATACTTTGTATAATTGTTTTTTAAGAGGATACTATAATAATAATTTAACTAATAATGAGGGTAATTATTATATATTTGAAAGGTGAAAAATCATATTATAATTCAGTTGTTAATGAACGATTATAGGATTATATCTATGAATATGAATTAATTTTTATTATTATTAAAAAAAACATATAAAATAATTTGTTAGTAATTTATGAGGAGCTATATGTATACAACTATCTTAATTTTGTGTCTATTGAATATTAGTTTGAATTTGTTTAACGAATAAATTTATTAAGTGTTTAGGGGATCAATTTTCTCAAATTTTGAAAAAAATTAACTTGCCCATATTTGAGGAAATGTTTGAAAAAATGGTTCTTATAAGGTGGTTATAAATTTGAATAATTAGGGCGTTCTAAGTTGCACTATTTAACTTATTTAGTCTCATATTGAAGTATATAGGAACCAAGTAATGATGGAAATGGATTGTTTTCCTAATCGATTTTCGCATTAAAATAATCAATGAATGTTGTTGCCATTGTGAAAGATACATTTTTCTTTCTTTCTTTATAGTACACAAGGGAACCCTTCCTTTGTTGCCAACAAAGGTTGTTTATTTTGCTATGGACCTTGCTATTTGGAAATTTCTTCCCTTTGACTTTATTGACCTTCTGTTTCATTGGCTTCCTTTGTCGACCTTGATGAGATTTAAGTTCATTTGTAGACAATGGTGTCCTGTTTTGAAAAACCAATTTTTCCTTGCGTCTTCTAATTGATGTCGTGAGAAAGAGTTATAATTTATTTCTTTCTCCTCTTATTTCTCCAATCATTGCTTCCTAGCATCATACCTTAACAATAGTGGTTGCTTGTCTACTATGGCATTTCCTTTTCTTCATTTTTCATAAAAAAAATTAATGTACATTGGGATCAATGATTTTGTTCAGCACGCCCGGAAGTCATTTGCATACAAAAAATTAATTCATTGTCAACCTTTTTATGAAGACGTTTAGAAATGTTGGATCTCTTATTGTTGGGGATCGACGATTCTTCTCTTTATTTCAAAAATAGAGTCGAGGAAATTATGAATGGGTGTTTTCGAAAGATGCTTGTAAAAACAAGGACCCACATTTTCTCATTTGCAGTAGCGTTGACAATGTTTGGAAAAGGACAGAGCTTCCATACGGTGGTGTAACTCCACCAAAGGAGGTTCTCTTGTTTAGAGAAACATTTTATTGGACAAACGAATAACGCTACTTATGGTAACACTATCTACGGGTTGGAATTGAACGTAAACAATTGGGGTTATTCATTTTTTCCTATCATTGATATATAATGTATGTCATTAGGATTATAGAATAATCAACTTGTGTGTGTTGTTAATAATACTCGCACATCTGTTTTGTCACTTGAAGAGATAGAGAATTTTCAATTTGGTCGATTTTCGAACGAGCAAAGTTTCAAATATTTTGAAGATGATTGGGGACATAGATAGTCTTTTCTTGAATGTCTCTTTAGATATAAATAGTAAATCCGCAAGTTACCTACCTTTGCACATAGTTGGAGAAAAAGTCATTATTCTCAGTTGGTCTAAACTGCAGTTAAAGTTGTATGATTTACTAAGTGGATTGTGAAAAAGAGAAATCGTTGATGGATTGTGTGTGCTTGAAGTGTCATACTTCTATCTACAAACAATTAAGGATTTTGATGATGTGATTGAAAATGAAAATAGTTTTTTGCTGATTCCTAATGCATAATCTATTATTGAGATACCTCCACTTCCTATTGATGTATTCAATTAGCATTTGAGTCATGAACATGGTTTTTTTGTATATTAGTAAATACCATATGTATGCTTAACGTTTTTAAATAGTTTTTTTTTTTAAATAATTATATTTCACATTTTGATGTTATATTAAGGACCTAGCATCATGCATATATCTACAAATGGTTGAGGATTTTGATGATGTCTTTCAAAATCAGAATGTATTTTTGGTTATTCAAAATGTACATTGTATTCTTCACATAGCAGCATTATGGGTGGATGTATCGAATTAGTTTTTCAAGCTTGAACCAGTTTGTTTTTTGATAATGTAGAAGACCTTGTGTATGCTTTTAAATATTTTTTTAACATCATTGTAATTCACATTTTGAAGTTATATTGATGACATACATATGGTAAATTTTGAATGTAGTTAGTATTTCTTTGTTTTTAATTTCTGGAATTTATTTTTTTGTATTGATTATGTGTAAGGGGAACATATTTCCATGTGTTCCAAATTTGTCATGGGAAACATAATTTCTCAAATATTCTCTTGTGTACTTTTGTTAGTTTTTATCTATTTCAATATTGAATAGTATGTATTAGTGTCAAACAGAATTATGAAATGACTTTAAATTCATTTAAATTCATCATAGAGATGTTGAGTGAAATAAAAAGCAAGAGTGGCGTGAAAAGACCTCTCTTTCCCCATACATGACAAAAATCAAATGAATATCAATGACAGTGGTATCATGAGAGTAAGGAAGTCATTAAAGTACGGAGAAGACTTGTGTATTAACAGAAGAAAAGAGCTTTAGAAAATGGAAAAGAAGAAGGAGGTTTAAATCATAAGAATGAAAAGTGCAGTGGTTTTCTATAGTGAATTTTTTTTTTTTATGATCGTTTTGTTGGATGCTTATAGTCTGAAAGAATTTATACTTTTTGAAGTTTTACTAACTTTTGTCTTTTTTCAGAATATTGTGTTTGGAAGGAGAGTCTTCATGTGAACAACAATGATATTTTCTATGAAAACAATGAAAGAAATGTATTTTTGGAGTTGATGAGAACTGTACGAATAAATAATTTACTCAAATGGTTGAAGATTTGGGAGACTATGTTGGGGAAGAGGGTCAGGGGTTTCTTGTAGAAACTATATTGTTAATATAGCTACCCCTGTTGAATATGTATGTGATGTGTTTGTTGCAATAATGTAGGGAGTTCATCCTTTTTTCTTTTGCATCTTTTTTCATGTCCATCTGAACTTTTTCTATTTTATTTTCTCCCATATTGTTTTTTCAAAACAATGTCAAAATTATTACTAATCACCAAATAGATTCAGAAGAAGCCAAACCTTTATTTCTTCCTGAATACGAGGGTCAACAACCAACTTTTAAACCTTCATGAAATGATGAAATGTATGGTTTGACTAATCATAAGTTTCGAAACTTTCATATGTACATAGGAAAACATTTTATTTGCAGCTTGTTTTCTTTGTTGTTGATTCCATATATCTTGTGAGACGTTGTTTGTTTTGGAACATTTTGTTTATATAGGGACCCTTGATAGAGATGATAACCTTGGGGGTTATGGAAATGGTGCAAGAGACATTATAATGGAAAAAAGGCAAATTCATTCTAGGGAATAAGTTGTTGCATATGATTTTTTTGGTGATAGTAATATTCTTGCTAGAATGGTTGATGATTTGGGTCAGTCAGATTGAAATGTTGGAACCAATATTTTTTGACATAGCTCTATAGAGAATATTGTTGAAGCCAAAGAATGTGAATATAAATTTCCTCTTCACGGAGTATACGTTCTTAATGCATATTTATTTTGAAAGGTTTATTGGTTGTTAATGTTAAATTTAAATTGTTTTATGAATTTCTTTCTTGATGTTTTTTCACAGAATTCTGTTGAAGTGAATAGTGGTCGACAAAAAAATTTGCAATCAATGCAAGAAATATCAGTTCCATGGCTTACACATGGACGATGCAGAAATGAAGAAAATGTAAATTGTTTTTGTTTCATTAACAAATTTGATTTGTTTTGTACATATTTCATTCTTACAAAGGTTATTTTCTTTCCTCCAAGTAGAATTCGGTCAGGTGTAATGAATATAGAAGAATAATTTCCCATTATATTATGGAAAGAAATGATAAAATCAATACTCTAGTTCCACTAGTTGTTGCACATCATCACCAAGCTAGAATGGTGTTTCGTAGAGAAAATGAAAGTGTTCCGTATGATTTTAGGGAACAAGTAATTGATGTGCATAAAACCTTCCGATCAAGGATTAATAGTTTATCTGTTGTGCATTTGTGCCATGTATTTAATGAATCTTATCTTGGTATAAAAGTTGTGAGATTGCACAAGGGGAAGATTTGTAAAAGATGTAAGTATGAGAAAGGTGCTCATCGCTTTGTTCACTTTAACAACAAGGATCCAGGTGAGCAGCCTAAGGTTCTAAGATTTTTGACACATGTTGAAGAGATTCTAATAGCTTGGATAAATCTAATATTGCAAGTGATGCATGCTCATTGTGGTCAATATAGAAACCACATGATACGTTTTCCATAAGATATTTATTCAATTGAAAAGAAGATTCCATGATGTGTTAAAGAATTATATTTTTTTATTCTACGAAGGCAAGGTCTTCAATCTGATTACTGTGAATGTTATGTGAAGAGACAACCTGTGATGGATGCATTGCATTATAAAATTGAAGTGGAAAAGTACTACAATGATGTCAAAATTGTTATGGAGTCATTTTCTTCTCTCCCGGAAAGACTTACTGATGTTTCTAGCAGGTTACAATATGTTGAAAGTCATGTTGATGATATACCTAGGATAGATGTAGAGATTGAAATAGACAGGGCTAATCTCTTGCACTCGAGAATTTGATCGAATCAAAATAACACATTCGTTGAACCAATAGAATGGGAAAATATTGATACATACCCCATTAATGAGTATAATACTGAAGGATTCATAGATATGGGATTCCCCACTTTATTCCCTTAAGGTGATGTTGATTGGTTGCACCCTCAGATTTTCAATGTTCAAATGCATGAATATGGTTTGAATCTATTGAAACTTTATGATCAAATATTTTGAAGCCATCCTCGCTTTCGATATTTATTGTTGAATATTATTATCTGACATGGTAGTCAGGGAACAAGTTCATTTATTTTGAAGAAATATTCATGAAAATGTGGTTGCAACTATTCAAGGTTGCATCAACAACTTTTTAATTTGCTAAATAATAAGTTGGCTAACAAATTAGTGCATTTTGGATCTTGTCTTAGGGGTCCAACAGCTTCTTGGACAATGTGTCATTCTGAATTAATTGATATGATCTACAAATTGGGTTGCTCTATTTTTGTTTTACATTGAGTGCAACTGACACAAAGTGGCCTGATTTTCATAGTGTTATGCCTTCAACTAGAGTTTTCCATCGACAAAGTGAGCATGGCAGAAAGATTCAAAATTTTATTTGGTACCCGCATATAGATGCTATGTGCATGCACCAAAGATTCAATATCTTCCATGACATAGTATTCTAGATATATCTTGGTGCTATAGACTTTTGGTATAGGTTTTTTGTTGTTCCTTTTCGATAATTTTATAATGATTTGAAGGAAAAAGTATGTTGGTATGATTTCTTATGTTAACTGGATGTTTGGAATATTTTAAGATACGAGTGGAAGCATAGAGGTTCTACCGAAATTCACATTTTTTTGTGGTTGCCTAAACCATCAGAAATGGAAACATTGGATTGGTCCAATGTGACTGTTGTTGGTGTATAAAAGTGGTACTTTGTAAAATTGTTACAACATGGAATCCACATGACATACATCATTGAAATTTCATGATCCCTAAAACTTTAAATGATGATCCATGTCTTTTGAATACTCAAAAGAAAATTCCTTGTGATCCCAATCAAGATTATGAGAATTTAGTTAACCATGTGCAAAAGCATACAAAATGCAATGTTGATTCTTGTTTACATAAAAAAGGGTTTGTTCTTTGATGTCACTATCATGCTCGATGGGAGGTTCATGTGGAGTGAACGTTTTCGATAGATGAAAACATGAGCAAAAGGTATGAACCAACACAAAATGATGACCGTTCAAATGTTCACAATGTTGATGTTTTAACAATGTGGTGAGAAAATGTTGATTTCTATCCAATTGTTTCTCAACATCATGTTTTGAAGTATATTGCAAAATATGCTTCAAACGAAGATAGGAGATCTTAAAATTGTCATGAAATGTTGACAAGAGTTGCTGGTAGGAGTGGATCTGAGGCTCCTGTATTATCTACATATAGAAGGTTCCTTGTTGAGATGCTTGTTGACTGTAGTTCGAAAATGTTCTCCTTGAATGTTGGTAAGAATGTGTACCAAAGTGTTTCACTGCATTCTGATGAAGTTTTGTGTGGAAACAATTTCATTTAAGTTTATCAAAGCCAAGCTATCTTTTTGTAACATTTATGTTTGATAGAAATAACAATATTATGGAGTTTTGATGAGAAGTGTAGGTAGGAGAAATGAAGACCATGTGATAAGCGTGCTATCATTCGTGTTTGGATAGGATTTTATGCCTTTCCTGATGAGGGGTGAGAAGAGTTTGAAACTTTTTCTTGGAGTGAATTTCTTTTATACAAGTAATTTTTTGGCGTTGGTTTAGATATTGGGTTGTCTACTGAAAGTATTGTTGGGAGTTGGGCGAATTGGAGATATCGTATGTGTCATGTTGATCAAGGCCCTTTGCAAAATCAAGATGATGAAGAGGATGTGGAGCCACTTATACATGAAGAAAATGTTGATCGAGATTTTGAAGAGTGGCAGGTTTTTTTCGCAATTAGTTCCTTCAATTTTTCTAAGCATTTCATACATTGATAATCTTGATAGAAGGGATTTTGATGTTGATTACAATTGGCAGGAAATGATGGTCTCAAATGATTTATTTAGAATAAGGCACTAACTTTTAAAAATATGTGTAGTATGAAGGTTTTTCGAATTATGGGTTCGTTAGGAACAAATATTTGTCGCCTTCCTCTCTATCAGAAAAACAACTAACTACTTTTGAAATTATTTTTTGACACTTCTCTTATTGTGAAAATGATGGAGCTTTGAAAATGATTATTCCACATACTGTAGGAACAGGGAAGTCTTCTCTCATTGGGTGTATTTTTCATGCTCTTTCTTGTGCAACAACGAATACAAAAATTCATTTTTATTGCTTGCTCCAACTAGTATTGTTGTTTTTAACATTCATGCAAGACCAATACATTCTTCTTTAAAAATTCCTATAAAATATATAAAGCAACTATGTGGGAAGGCTTTGGCAGTTTTCCAAGAAGAAATGACGCACATTTGATAATATTTATTGATGATATGAGATTTATAGTTCCAAGTTTATTCATACAATTAGATTCCCGTTTGCGAGAAGCCTTTCATA
Organism: Pinus taeda; assembly: GCA_000404065.3. NCBI lineage: Eukaryota > Viridiplantae > Streptophyta > Pinopsida > Pinales > Pinaceae > Pinus > Pinus taeda. Next base: position 23,020 of record APFE030744451.1, read on the forward strand.
AAAACAAGGATTGTCCTTTTGGTGGTAGGTCCATCATTCTCGTGGGTAACCTTGCCAAGTTGCCTCCTATTAAGGATAAACACTTGTATGCACACAGAACAACTCAGAAATTTCTGTGGGAAAGCTTCAACATTGTAGTGGCTCTGGAAAAAATTGATAGGCAGTAAGGAGATGATCTGAGACAAGCATCTTTTCACAACCTTTTAACCAATATTAGAAATGCAGAATCTTGTCTTAATAATTGGTATGTTCTTAGGACCTGTGTTGATAGTTGCTTGGATCGACAAGAGAGGATTTTGTTTGATTATTTTGTTCACTTATTTGCAGCAAATAATCTCATCAATTTGCACAATCGAAAAATGCTTAAAGCGTTAAATTCTCCTATTGTGAGATGTATTGGAGAAAGAAGTAGAATAACATAAATAAGTGATAGTGATGATGATATGTTGGAGTGTGAAGTAATGTTATCTCATGGAGAGCGTGTGATGTTAAAGTGTAATTTTTCGGTTGAAGTTGGTTTGGTTAATGGTGCACTTGGATATATTGAAAATATTTTCTTTGCGCATGGTTCAAAGCTACAACAACTTCCAAAGTTTATTACAGTTATGTTTGAAAAGTATTGCGGTGTGCCATTTGATAAGGATTATCCAATTATTGTACTGATTCTGCATGTTCTTAGGGGGAATACGAGGCAAATTCCTTTGGAAATGGTGTGGACGTTGACAATACAAAAATCACACAGGATTTCTTTGTAACGACCCATTGTAGATATTGGAGACAAAGTGAGGCAGGATCTAACATTTACAACTATATCGAGAGTGAAATCAATAGATGGTTTGCATATTTCATTTCCTTTTCCCTTTAAATGTTATTCAAAAATGAAAGATAGTGCATGTGTTACACTAAGAAAGAAAGAGGAGTGATTAAAGTCAATATCATTTTTGGGGTATTTATCTTGAATATGATTTGCTATTCATGATTTTTATTTTTTATTTTTTCTTCTTGCTTCCAATTATTTGTATGCATGTGTTTAAGAAAAAAGGAGATTACCTCTTTATTTGTTATTTTTTTTTCAATTATTTGTATGAACCTTCATGAGTTCTTTGTTTTCCTTTTTGTTAATTTCAATACAATTGTTGTTTATTGAAGTAAGTAAATTGACTATTTTATAGCAATTTTTGTTTGATTCCTTGAATTGTATTTATTTTCATTTTTCCTTTTGTTGATTTGAATCCTTTTATATTTATGCTTGAATATGAAATAACCAAGATCATAAATTAATAGTTTTGTTTTTATTAATTTGTTTTCTTTGAATGTACTGATTTTAATTGTATCTTTTTTGTCAATGATTCACATATATGGGGAACAATGATGGCAGTTATTACATCAAAGCGATTAATTCTATTATGAAAACCATTATTTTTGTTACCTTTATTCGTGCAAGGTTTGATAGACGACATGGCTTCCATCCTGATTTTGTCGATCAACATATTCGTGTTTTGAGTTGAATGAAATCAGATCTTCAAGTTTTATATCATTTGCACCAAAGAGAATCAGGGAGGAAAACAGGGAGGGATTGGCCTAAAAGTGTGAAGTATCATGACCATTATCCTATTGATTTGAATTGGTATTTCTTTTGCTTTTGCCACTGCTCTTGGTATGTTTTGGAAGAGGCTCCTATCAAATAATTATGTTTTCGTCAAGTGTTGAGACTTGAATTTTGTTGTGTAATGTGTTTTTATTATTATTTTTATTTATTTCAATGTAACTAAACTTTGCGTTGTTGTCACTGGTCCTCTAATCTTAACACTTTCATCTCATTTTTTGTTGCATTGCAACCGAGATTTGTCCTTTCTTAACTATCATTAATCCTTGTTAGTGATTCACAATAATTGTTGTTGATGTGGAAATGTATGTTCTCTTCAATTCATTTGATTTTTGCTATGCTTATACTTACTCTTAGTTATTTGTATTTACATTGTTTTTTTAATTTTCTAATATTATTTTTGTAAAATAAATTTTAATTATATTATATTATTTATATATATACTAATTATTTATGTTTTTTTATCTATTATTATATTATAGTAATCATAAGAATATTTCCTTTTTAAGAAAATAAATTATTAAATAATGTCAATTACCACATATTTAATTTTTAATTAACAACATATTTTAATAATTTTGATTACCAACTTAATGCAGAAACATTTCACATTGGTTAATATATGGGGGTGTTGTCTGTTATATTATTAGTTTATTATATTTTTTTTTCAATGTTAATTTCATTTCTAATTTATCATATTTTTCTACCCTAAATAATTTATATATATAAAGTTATTAATTTTATTAATAGATCAGATTTAATTTCACTACATTGGTCTAATAAATGCTTATATGTGCTATTATTATTTCTAAAATTAATCGCGCCGCCGCCGGCCAGCCGACCGCCGCGTCGTCACCGTCGTCCGTGTCGTCGTCGTCAAATACATTTAATAAATATATATGTGTGTTTGCTAGTTATATGTGTACAAATAACTACTACAACCATTCCAATGTACTTTGGGACAGAGGGGAATAAATAAGTTTCTAAGGATGGTAGATAATGGTAATAAAATTCAATAGAAATATTTATTTGAATAATTTAAGTGTGGGTAATTTTATATAATATTATATTAATATATAAGATTTAATTATTTTAATTTTAATTTTTAAATGATTTGAAACCATTAAGTCAAAGGCTTTTTTTTACAGTGTAATATGGGAATATTTATAATTTTGTTAACTAAAAGCATTTTAAAACATCAATAAGCTCAATCTCACTGGCCATTCTAAGGAGAAGTGATAAAAAGATTTTACTCACACTCTCCACTATAAATAAAATATTTCACTTAGGATATAATAAAAAAGCATTAGGTCAAGGTGAAGCCATACACCAAATTGGTGTGCCCTTGTTTGTGGGACAAGGGACCCATTTTGACTACTAAGTCTACTCTCTTATCCCCCTCTCATTTTGAATCTGTGACCTCTTAGGAAAAACACATGCTCTTGACCATTATGCCCACTAATATATATAGATATATACATTATATAAAGCAATTGAAAAAAAAAATATGTTTCAATTATTATAAGAAATGTCACTATTTTATGTCCAAGTAAAATCGAAGGACATTGAAACTATTTTATACATTAAAAAATTTAACTTAAACAATGAAAAATTACAAATGGTTTATACATGTGTCTTCATAGATTTATCAAACTTTTAGAGATATCAATCATATTTATTAATATCATTACACATGTGTGTTTGATATATACCTATCAACATATATTAATCACATATATTTAATGTAATTATACTAACCTCTACATTCTCAAATTGATTAACAAAATTATTACTAAAATATCAATTTATATTCTGAAATTGCATAACAAAGTTATTCCTAGTGTCCATCTATAACAAAACTCGAAATGGACTCTGAATTTTGATTTGTTTTCAAACTCCCATTTATTGTAGGTCTATCTATCAACCAATAGATTAACTAAACACTAAAGATATGCACAATAAAATTAAGATGAAAATAGGTTTACTTTAAGAATTTGTTTATTTATTATTATACTTGAGTAAACAAATCTACTTCTCACCTATGTCACAAACATGGACTAACTTTTATTCGTGGGACCCACTTTCCCGCCTTTAAAAAGGGCGCCTAACTTTTCTTCTCCGTCCCACTTTCCCCACCTTTAAAAAGTCCTGTCGATTCATTTTTTCATTCATTCTTCTTGAATTCGGATCTTCGGTTGCAGAGGTTTCAGACGCGGTATTCAATCTTTTTCTTTTTCATTTGGGATCCTTCTGATTTGTGTTGTGCAAAAGAATGGAGTACGTAAGGCAGAGGCTGATCGAGTCGGGAGTTATCGGACACGTTCTACAGGATTTCAATCCTGATGTGATTGTCCGTTGCAGGTATGATGGTTGCGTTTCTTTCTTTGACCATGAAATTTATCCATATATCAAACGTGTTTGTTAACCGTCAGGAATATGTTTGTTTCTCTGTGCTGCAATATTAGGGTTGCCGCTGCTACATGTGATTGACTATGAACCTCCCAGAGCGGGTACCGGCATGTTAGTTTTCACAATGTTCTAGATTAATGAATCTCATCTCATGGATCCACCAGAGTCCCGGGAAAACTTCAGTACCACAATTTTTGCTGAGAATAATGCACTTGGTTGCCCGCTGGGTGAAAACGAGGAGAAGAAAGAAAGAGGAGAATGGGGTTAGTGAATTGTGTTTCGTATCAAGCAGTAAGAGGAGGAGAATTTTTGTTTTTCTGTGTGTTGCCTTTTCCAGAGTCACCTATGAGAATTTTTGTTTTTCTGTGTGTTGCGTTTTCCAGAATCACCGTGAGAATAATGAATCACGAGTTCTTGGCGATATAGGTAGAGAAAAGAGAATGCATTAAGATGAAAACACCTGAGAAAGATTATGTAGTGACACCATTTTCTCATCTTAATTCACACTCTTACATTGTCGTCGTTTATTGTTATGGTAGTTAATTATATAAAGCAAATGCAGTCAAGCATACTGGATCCTTGGTTTGTGGCAGTTACTTAATGTGAGTGCTCAGTTTCGTTCAACATGAGATGTAGCCAATGATGTTTTATCAAATAATATATTTAAACTAGGAAATATATTCCTTGCGTTTTGTTGGATGTGGTTAGCCTGGATATATCAAAATACAATACGATATAATTCCATATTAAACGTTTACCTACTTTCCCTTCCCAATTTATCATTTGTGAAAGTTATGTGCAAGGAATTGCCCCCAGATTACAACTGTTACGAATCCAAATACCAAGATATTTGCCGAGTAAATTGCAGGGAGACCAGGAAAACAAACCCTCATATAACGTTAAAAGGAGGATGAAGTAATTTGTCGAACATTCAACCTTAAAATGGGAATTTTCGGTAGGCCGTGACTAAGCCAGTGTTAGTAGGTGCATGTTATTGCAATTACAATTTTTTTTTATTTATATAGGATTGCTAACACATTTCCATTTATAATATGTTTTGTGTAATCGAAAAAGTTCAACGACAAAATTACAGTATTTTAATTTTTTTTGTTTATATTTTCAGTTGGCCTAAGCCAATGTTAGTAGGTACACATTATTGCAATTACATTTATTTTTTCCACACTAAAACAAATTTTATTGTTAACCTGTAATATATTTTGTGTAATACAAAATGTTTGAAGAAAAAATAATAGTATTTTAATTATTATTATTATTTTTTTTTCTCATTTTGTAATATTTAACTTCATTTTGAATTGTAAATTTGTAATTATTTTTTCAAGTTTTATATGTTATGGAATGTTAACTACTTATATTAGAAACTAGCAAATTTAATTTATATAGATATATATTAAAATCATCCACCACATATATATTCAAATGACAAATTTTATATATATATCATCCAACAAGATATGATTTCAAAAATATCTAAGATATGCAGTTTTGTTTCATTTCTGATATTGTTTTATATGGGTTAAATAGAGTAGATTAAAAAATAATAACTATCTAACATTGTGATTCATGGTAGTTAAAGACACAAAATCTCATGCTAGCAGCTTCTACATATTTGAGTGACTTGTTTTGCTTCAATAATGTTTTCCATTAAATGGACCCTTAAATTATGGGTTTGTTAAACAATTTTTTTTTTTTAATTTACAATTCCACAACATTTCCTTACAAAATAGCTTATACATCAATAATCCATAACCATGTGCAGCATATCAACAAATAGGAATTCCCACAAATTCTCCTTCTTTTAATGCTTTGTAACATCTTTCCCATCTTATGAAAATTATTATTATTATTATTATTATTATTATAAGGTAAAGATATTCACAATTACATAATCTATTATTGTATATTGTCACCCCTTGGGTTAACCAATCTTTCATTACTTATTATAATATATTTTCATCTAAGTTTTGGAATCGAATCAATGCAATGTCATAGTGTACCAAGACCTAAAACCCCTTTTTGTGAATTATTAAACCTGAGAATGCTCTTCATAATTATATAAGCATGTTCCTTCTGTCACTTTCCATACATAAACCTATATACATATGCACTTATATAATTTGATGCCCTATTTATTTTTGTAACTTTATGCCTTACCTCTTTTTCTCCATACAATTATTTAACACTTACGTTATTAAACTAGTGCATAACTCCTTAACTCTTAGGGTTATGCATATCACCATTGCAACACTTATATTAATAGACATTAGTATCATGTTTCCTTTGGAATACTTTTCACTCAACAAAGTGTTGGTAAGGCACCAACAATATACTAGTTATGCATATGTGATTAATCCTACTCTCTTTATTCATGATGGTTTCCACATAGGAGAGCATCACATTGAAATGTGTAACTAGGTCCAGTCTTTATAATGACATGTAATCATGATTTTATGTAATGGTATGTACAAAACAAAAATAAAATATTTTAATTATTGCATCTTGGGTTTCATGAGCAACATATTTTATTTTTGAGTCAAGACTCTCATTGAGAGTCTTTGGAATTATTATTCATCTAACCATAAAATCTTAGATTCATTGTCATGTAATGATGTTATGTTACATTTTGTATAGATTCAAACTTGTCTATGTAAAGTATCATCCAAGACCTTGTCACTTATCCTCTTCAAATCATCCTACAACAATCGAAGAAAATGCTAGAGGAAGTCAAGCTAACCTCTAGTGATCATGTCAGCCTAAAGGACAAGAGGATAGGTGTATATATAGCCACACTCGGTCTCATTTAATAGAAAGAAACTCAACTTGCATTTGATCAAAGGGAAATCTCGAGAAAGAGGCTACAAAAAGAAGTGCTAAGGAGGTTCCTTCTCCGGCAGTGAAGGATGGTTCTTCTAGGTCAACGAAGGAGGATTATTATTGGCACAGTGAAAACATTCTTATGAGTATAGCAAAGAATACTTTCTTCAGGGAAAGCAAAGGATAGGTTTCTTCTAGGAAGGTTAAGGAGATGGTTTTTCTAGGAAAGCAAAGGAGACATTTATTTTGGGCAAACAAAGGAGAACTTATTCTCAAGAAGAAAAGAAAGGATTCTTCTCGGTGACTGAGAGAGATATAGAGACCGAGTTTCCCTATAGGAGACGAGTGAAAGACTAGAGGCCAAGATTCTCTAGGGAAGCTAAGGAGCAGTGTGAAGGATAGAGATCGAGTTTCTCTGGAAAGAGTCAAGGAAAGAAGTTTGAGATCAAGATAAAAGTTGAGAAAGGGAAGAGGCAAAGCATGAGGCTTAGTGAAAATGTTCTCAGGAGGATAATAGAGTCAAGGGTCTTTGTCATGGTCTCATCAATTGAGCTTCTAGAAGAAGAATTTTTATCAGGGTTTCCTCTCAAGAGGTGAGAGGTTCTGGCCCTCACTGAAAATGCTATAAGCTAACAAGTGAAAGTGCATCACAAGAAATTATCAAGAAGATAAATATTTTAACTTTGAATTCCTTAGATTTCTCAACATGCTATAAGAACTTAGGTGTTGAAGTCAAGAAGGGGCATTCAAGGAAAGTAGACGCACGAGAATGAAGCTTCAAAGAAAGAGCAAAGAAATTGGAAGAACAACAAGCAATAGATCAATCAATACCCTAGATCAAATTATACTCCAACAAGAGTCTTGAAATTATCTTCAAGCAGGAAGTCGGAAGAAAGACTAAAACACTAGAAGAAATTTAGAGATCATCACTCATGGATCACCAAAGGATTGTAAGATATTCAAATCTAAGGTTAGATTGAAATGCAATCTTCTTGTTATTGAAGCAATGATCTCATTTGGAAAAAGATCATCCTATAGAAGGAAGTCTTCCTTCATTAATTTAAGATCCTTCTTAAAAGGACCATCAAGTTTGTCATCAAGTTCAAATTTGATTTTCACAAGTATCTTTTTCTTATAATCTAATCTAGTGATAACAACTTCATGTTTCAAGGAGAACCATAAGCTTGTCGAGATATCAAATTTCCTTGAATGGAAAATAATGATAGACATACTCCTTGAAATAAATGACGTCACTGATCATGTCCTTTCAAAGCTCTCCAAACCATCCAAAGAACAAGCACTTTGAATACATGGAAAGGGATCTAAAGGCTAAAAATATTCTCTCCTTTCTCATGTAGCTAAGATGGAGATATCTAAAGAAATATATCATAAGTTGGTAGAAAGTTTCTCTGAAAGCAAGATAGAAAAGACCATATAACTTAGACATGATCTATATAAATTGAAGTTTTCAAAAGATGAAGTGATATCATCATGTCTTTCAAAATCATATCAAATAAAATGTAAATTGCAAGATATGGGAGAGATTGTATCTAAGAAAGAAATGATCTTTGTTATTCTAAATGCATTGATTGATGAACAAGGTAACCTTATATCTACTAAGGAAGAGGAATTTATCCCATTCCTCAAACTATGGTCTCTCTGCAAGGTAGAAGAAGAAATGTTTGTAACACCCCTCCCTTGTGTGTTAGACTATTCTAAATCTAAGCTGAGGAAATCTAGGTGTGATGTATAAAATAAAAAGAAAATACATTACTAAGTAATTAATAAATTGATCACTTGGAAAATCGATACGGCAGACATGAGATTCTTGCCAAATCCCATTGAGGAATGCGACAGAAATAAACATTTCATGATAAGCTTCAAGATGTGATTCTAGATAAGCTGGATGGATTGGAGATAAATACTATCAAGTAAAAACATAAAATCTTTGTGGGAGATAAAGGAAATATTTTATGACGAAAAGCCTCACGGGAAATAGAGGTGAGATTTTCCGAGAAAGGCCTAGGAAAATGGAAAAAGAATCCATAAAAGCGATACACCGCTAATTGAAACTATATCATGAAAGAGGGTATTAAATACCCATGGCATAGATCAATTGCAGGAAGCTAATCCATGGCAAGAACCTTAGCTCAGGGGGAATTAGAGGTGATTCAAGGTTGGGTGGTGGTGCTCCACTCTCCAAGTGATGTTTTAGTTTTTTTCACATGCGTGGAATGTTTTTATGTTGGTCTCTTACCCTTCATGTCATTAAATCATTTGGTACAATTGTATAGATGTGGAGTTATTTCTATGTATGATAATAATTGTAGTATTATGTATGTGACTCTTAGTGTATCCATGATGGTGGTGGAATCATAGAAGGTAGGTGTTAGTGCTAGTGCCAAGGTGCTGGTCTACTCATGATTGGCTTTGCATGAAAGCCTTGTGTAGTATAATTACCGACACTAACTTGTTATGAGGTATTCATATGTTACGGTGAAAATAACTGGTTAATCTTAGCTAGGTTAATAGTAGATGTAATGAAGGAGTTGCATGTAATTATTTGAGTTAGTGGCTCTTACTAGATAATTTAATGCATGCAAAGGGTCATTATTATTTATTAATGTAGTCCAAGTTGAATTTAGAAGAGGAAAATATTAGGTGAAATTGATACAATGATGGATACGTTGCCCCACTTTGGCTTATGTGTTATTATGATACATGAATGGTTCTAGCACTTGATATTATCTAGTCTAGGATTTCAATTTCCTGGGCTATGCATTGGTAATATGGAATGATTGACATCTACTATAGGCCTGTTGCATAAATATGTATGTCAAAAATCTTTATGTTAATGTTACTTCTGTGAGGCTATATATATATATATATATATATATATATTAGCGTTTGAGATAGTTATTGGAATGGGATATAGGTGCATGCAGAATAGTTAATGATGAAGTTCTAACTTTATATCCATTGGTTTAGGGTATCTATACCATGCATGTCATAAAAGGCTTGATGATTGCCTGTTGTGATTCCTACTTCTTTCCAAGCTATGGTTTACGTTAATGATATTTTAAAAAAAAGGGTATGAAATAATGTGTCTATAGTATAAGGTGCCTTACTGGATGTGATTCAATAGTAAGATTAGCAGTATGGACCATGGAACCTTAACTATATCTAAAGGAAATTTTAAAAATTTATGGAGTCAGGGGATATTTTTCCAGGTAGACCCTGGAGGTACGTTATAATGTTGAAGAAATAAAGTGAAAAAAGAACATATGGAAGGCATCAATTAGTGAAAAAAGGAAAATGAATAACATGGCTAAGCTGAGATGTTATGGATGCCAAAAACTTGGGCACTATTGACAATATTGTCCTAAACATAAGAAGGACAAGAGGGATATGGAAGAAACCCATGTTATTGTGGAAGTGAAAGAACTTGAGATAAAAAATATTAAGATGGAAGTAGTAAGAGATCTATACTTTGACTAAGATGATCTTATTCACTAGAAGGTACTTTCCACATGTAATTTATAGACAAGAGGCAATGTAAATAATATTGGATGCATTAGATTAGAAAATAACATCACGATGAAAGCTTGAGAAGTAAAGGCTCTTGACTTGGGAAGTAGAAAGGATGTATACACTAAATTCTATTGCTTACAAAGAATAAGAATATCTTAGTAAACATCATTGGAATCTCAAGTGATACTTATATAAAGAAGTAGAGGTCATCATTGATTGGGATCATCATATAATAATAAAAAAGGAAAAATATCTGATGGAATCATCATCAAAGGATTCACTGGTATACAAAGGAACCAAATGTTTCATGACGAATTTGAACTCATAGAATTCAAGGGATGATGGTATAATGACATAACAGGAAAGAAACTCTAAATGATAAATTTCCTTTGTTCAAATGAAGTTGCTACAGAAAGTATAGATGACCGAAAGGAAAGATGAGGTATGTATGCTTGCACATAATATTATGAAATCCATGTCATATGGTTGCAAATAGTATAGATTACTATTTCCATCTTGGGAAACATGATAAAAATAAGAAGGGATCTCCACCTCCAAAAGGTTGTAGCAAAGCATAAAGTCACACTAGATTAAATGAACATAATATATTCTCATATGAATCATTAGGTGGCTGACTACAATTGAGGAAACCCGATTAACATCTCATGGGAAAGAAGTGTGTGGAAAGAAAGGAAGAGATCATGAAAATATGAAACAAAGGTAGAAGGCATTCAACATCCGAGGCGAAGAAGCATTGACAAAAATATCTCCCAAAAACATATGAGGACTCTGATAGGAGTTTGCAAAAGATGGAGGCCCTTGAAAATGAACATATATAGGAGATGTTTCAACGTCCATGTAGGATTTGATACCTACACGAAGATGTCATGACAAAAGACCATCACAAAGGTAATTCTCATTTAAGTGTTTATTTCTTATTTTTTAACTAATACTTGGATGCGCTTATGTAGGGTTTCCAAATGAAATATCTATGGATGAATTCTAGGAAAACCATATTGAGGCAATGCCTAACCAAATTCTTGGCTCCTAATAGCTCTAATATGAGTTATAAGGTTCTATATATAATAAAGGGTGGGGTGACCCTTGACATTCCCCTTTGAGTCTTTGACCACCCTCATGACTCTTCACATTACATAATGACTGTTCACATTCCACTAATCACACTTGCAATTTCACTTACAATATGTTTCTCAATAATAATACAATTTCCACATATATCCATGTGGGACAAAATAGGCTTGAGTCAGCCTAACAAGACAAAAATCATCACTCAGGGTCTTGGGGAAAGAATGACTAGGAAACATCCTTGTGATGGTCTTTGGTGGCAAACTGATACCAAGCTCGATAATGCGTTATTGTCTTGATGTACTATTTGTTGATGTCTTTTTTGAAACAGACTCCTGCCTCCATGGATTCTGGGTATATGTTTATGAAACCTTTGTCCATCTCATCTTGAAGCATGCGCAACATTGCCTTGAGTGTGGTTGGAACAATGATGTACTTCTGCATGTTTTCTATGCTTAACTACAAGTCATTGCTTGTGGTCTCTCTCATCAACTGCTTTATGTACCTGTCAACCTCCAGTAGCGCTTGGTTATTCTCCATGGCTTGAATGAGGATCTAGATAGAAGGCATATTGTGTGTCCTCACTATGACATCTAGACTCTTGAAAAACTATGAATAGGAATCCTCAATGCTGGTGATGAGCAGAGGGAGCTGCTCATAGTTCTGGATCAACATATGAATCTATGATTTTTCCAAGTCTTCCCACAGCTTCATTATATTTTACAAGTAAATTTGGACTCCCTTATACCTCATTGTGCATTCTTGTACATGCGTAATAGTAGCATGGATGTCTTTGAGAGTTCAAGACATCTTTGCTTACTGCTACTAAAAACTGTATAAATGGAAAACTGCCTTGTGGATGGGGAAAAATATGTCAAGTATCACTTTCTTTATTTCTTCCATAGTGGATCATACATAATGTTTCATTATATGCCTAATGTCTTCTAATTCCTTTGCCATCCAATCATTCTCTACTATAAATAACTTGACAATTGAGATCATGGCTTCTACATAAGCCTTAGAAGCATCGGCCATGGAAGTTGGATGTATTCTATCATATGACACAATCGTTGTTTCCTTTAGGTGTGTAGGTGGTGTGTGATCCTGTGGGAGCTCATTTCTCTATTCCTATACAATCCTTTGTTGTGACTCATCAAATGCCGGATTTTACACATCCATCATTGAATCATCATCAAGGAGAACAATCTCTCCTTCATAGCTTGGGATAGATTCTCATTTAGTAGGTGGTAGAGACTCTGGGGAAACCTCAGATGCGTTGGCATGTGATTGTTGTCTTGGTCTTGTGTGTCTTGTTCAATATCCATGACCATTTCTTCAACCAGCTGCTCAATCTACTGAGAAATTTCTTGAACTTGTACCTCATCACCTTCTTCCTCATTTGATGGTTACTCTAACTCCTCAACCTTTATAGGCACAATTTCCTCCTGTCATTGTGCCTTGGATTTCCTCCGTTCTACTCTCATTTCAAGTTGTTGCCTCTTAACCTCTATTTCTAAAGCTACTTTCTCAACAATAGGATACTCTTTGAACTTGTAGTTTTGCTCGATGATCCTAGTGGATGTTGGTGGCCACACACCTATCCCATTTGGACCCCCGCAACTATCTCTTTCAGTTTTTCAGTTTCCATAATTGAAGCACAATTTACTATTTTTAGCAGTTTTTTCGGGTCCTGAACTTCCGGAGCCGTTTTGAGGCCCTAAACGACGTTTTTTGGGAAATCTGGGGGCAACATGGGTCCATGGACCGATGATGCCCTTCTCAAAGTGGTAGTTCTCAGATAGATCTTTCTAACAAGCTATCATACGCGTCAAACGGAGATCGTATGCCAAAGTTACGACCCCGGGAAATTGATGTACCAATTTACCCAAAACGGGGCCCACAATTTGGCGTTTCATCTTCTAGGGGTAGGATTTGGAATGTGAAGGGTTTTCCATCGTTTCTCAACAATAAATAGGCCTTCGAGCGTCATTGTAACTCGGTTCGGAACAGTTCAGAGGCATGTAGGCGCACATCTCTTCTCAGAGATAAGCTACCATAGCCCTAGCTGGTTTATTTCCAATTCTGGTTGTACGCATATTTCAGTATTTTCCATTAATTAAATGAAGCATTATTTCCGCTGCATCTTTGTGTATATGGTTATCTCTGTATTTTATTGCGTTCCTGTTTAAATCTAGTTCAGGACCCGAAAAACTACTAAAAATAGTAAATTGTGCTTCAATTATGGAAACTGAAAAACTGAAATAGACAGTTGTGGGGGTCCAAATGGGATAGGTGGGTGGCCACCAACATCCACTTGGATCACTCGACCTCTTGGTTCTCAACTATCTTCCTCCTTTATTTGTCATATGTTAGTTTGTTTCTCATTTTTGTTGTTGTTGTTTCTTCCTATGGTGCTACTACCTGCAGTGCTACTTTCCATTGTATAGCCATGTTGACCTATTCATTAAGCCTAGAGGAGTTGTAGAAATACCTCCAAGGGTATTCATCTAGTCAATGACATGCCGCATGGATCCATGGATAATACACCTTCACATAATGGTTCTTGCATATAATGTGGAGATCATACGAATTGAAACTCTTGGTGCCAAACTAAAACTTCTTCAAGTCCTTGGCCTCTACATCCACATCCTTCAAGCTCTAGATCCCATACAATCCAATCCGCAAAGTAAGAGTAGGCCATGGTACTTTCTTCCTCCTATCCATTCTTGTTGATAAACCTATGGATATGTGATATGCAACCTATTTCATGAATAACTTATCCGTGGCAAAACTTGGTATCACATGCATAGGTTTCTCTCTACCACACAACCTTATGACTATGCCACCAAGTGAGGCATACTAATATGTAATGTTAAGCAATGTCTGCATCACTTCTTGGGACATCAAAGGTGGATCTTGTTCGAACATCATCTTGTAAACTAGGGTGATGAAGTGGTGAGATATCCTTGACATGACTCCTTGGTAGCTGAACTCAAAGAGAAACTTACAATGAATGTTCACAACATCATTTGATGGTGTCCAGGTCAAACCCATGCCAGGAAACTACTATTGGGCATATATTTCATGAATCAGGTATGTGGAAATATAAAATCTCGCTTTATCATCCTTAGGAAGATTTCAGTCATTACACACATGCACTTTCAACTGAAGAGCCAACATGGCCAACCAGTTGGATGGCCTTCCTTCATTTTCCAGTTGATCCAATACAACAACCCAATTTTGTGGAAAGGTCTCCATGATCTCTTGACTGTAAAAGAGGCATGAAAAGATGATCAAGAGTTGGTAGGAATTCTTGAGTGAGTTAGTCTTGTACACCTAATTAGGTGTTGACCTGAACTTTGATGGTCTTTTACCCAATGCTTCATGATGTCTCTAGTGTTAAAGTTGTTGTTGGGAGTATAGAAGAGTGCATCTATGTAGTTCATCAACTATGGCAAGTGATACATCTAATTATAGCTTTCTGTCCTAAAGGTAGCAAGTTGCGTTTCACTATCACTCAATTTCATCATCTTGGGATTGGCATGTGAGGCAATCCAGTGAATTATATTTTCACATGGGAAGGAGGGGCACGTGCATGCAATGCTATATAAGCCTAACTTGTTGATGTTGACATAGCCCTATTGATATTCCATGTCTTACTTGAAGCTACCTCCAGATATGTCCTTTATTTCTTGCAATGTTATCTTCATGTCCTTCTCTATGAAGAACTATGTGTCTGGATAGATTGGCAAGTTCACTGACACATGTTCAACTAGATCTCAAGTGTTTTTCTCTACCACATCCTTTGATTCATCCCATTTACAAACCATGTTGTATGTGATGATGAGAAGCTACTCACCAAATTTTGTACCTAGAGATAGAGAGGACACTCGTGGTATGCAAATGATAGATTAAAATAAAAATTCACTTCAAGGACCAATCATGCAACAAACTAGACAATTGTTGGGAAAGATTGCATAGTTTTGACATTCAGAGGTAAGGGATTGTCAGTTGGATCTGCGCATTGTGTAGTCCTAACATCCACTGAGAGGTGATGCTAACTCTAACTACACCACGGATAGTCCAGTGTGGCTTGCTGAGGAGTAGAGATACACAATGCATAGTTCAGTCACACTTGATTCCAGCTGTGACCACACATTGCCCAATCATAATGGGAAAGACTTCGAGATTGACTCCTATGTTGGGTGTGGAGCTTGATTATCTTATGTATGCAAAGGTCTCAGCTAGATGTATACCCCAGGAAGATTGTACAACCCTCCACAAGGGGGGGGGGATGCTGGGGGAACTTGTCCCCCTATGGGGGTTTGGGGGGGCTAATCCCCCCCGACAAGGCGTTCTGGGGCATTGTAAATGTCTAGTAATTTCTAGTCAATTTTGGTAATTCATTAGTCATATGATCTAATGGTAGAAGTTATGCTTAGTTTAGGGTTTTTTCCCTAGAAGGCAACCGCTTACTATATATGAGGGAATTTTATTGCGTCTATGTATCTCTGTATTTTGAGTGGGGAAGAGAGAGGAGATTGAGAGTGAAGAGGGTGTTAAAGCGGATATGTTGTAGGTTGTATCTCTTTTGTTTACTCGATAATATAAAAGGAAGGGCTGGTTCTTTCTCCATGGATGTAGCCCAAATTGGCTAAACCATGTATATCTTTGTCTCTATTATTTTATGCGTTTTCTGTGTTTATTTTTTTACAATATTTTATGTGTTCCATTGCTCTGTAATATATAATTTTCTAATATCGTGGAACTACGTAGTGTGCATTTGGAGGTAGCCATTGGCAACCTCTATGAAATTCCTGGAGCCAAGGGAGAGCCTTAAGATCTAGAAATGCACAATGAATGCTGGGAAAAGCTAGATCTAGAAGGCAACCCAAATCTACCTAAGGGAATCTTTTAAACGATCAAATCTAAATTCATGAATGAAGGATGGTGAATATCTGAGTGAATGGTGATGCATGTAATTAATAAAAATGTAGGAATTAGTCAAACACGCGAACAT
>APFE030744453.1:1848-98706 GCA_000404065.3 Pinus taeda
AGGATATTGCAGCAAGCATCCCAAGCTTTGGGATGAACATTTGCACTACATACAGCATGCTTACAACCGTGTCAAGCACTCTTCCACAAACACCTCACCGTTTGAAGCTTGTTTTGGTTACTTGCCAAAATCGCCTCTTGATTTCATTCTTGAGAAAGATTTCGCCATTGAGGGACATAGTGATGTTGACAAAGCTCGTTCATTCATTGAAATAATTCAGCAAATACATAAGCAAATTCAAGAACAGCATGAGAAGAGTCAAGGCAAGTACAAGGAAAGACACGATAAGCATAGAGTCGATCACAAGTTTCAAGAAGGGGATGAGGTATGGTTGTACATCAGTAAGGAAAGGATGCAAGGAGAAGGTAAAAATCTGAAGCCTATTCGTTATGGTCCATTCAAAATCCTCAAGAAGGTTGGAAATAATGCTTTTCAATTAGATTTGCCTTCCTACATTTGTATGAACCTCCTTTGATCGTTGATCATGAAAGCGTTGTTCAGATGCCATCTATAGAAGATTTCTCGCCAGAATTCTTAGATGAGTTGAAAGAAGATACAATCCTTGATAGAAGGACACACACTTCAAGGAGGGGCAATGTAGATTATGTTCGAGTTGGTCTCAAAGGCAGCAAACCGAACAAGGCAAAGTGGATGGAGGTGGACAGAGTGAGGGCGTTGTACCCTCACCTCTTTAACAGGTAGTTGAAGGCTTTTGGGGTCCAAAAGCTTCCCAACGGGGAGGCGTGATCAGGGGCTCATGTCCCAAGTGTCGTAAAATGCTCAAAATTGAAAGTGTTCAAAATTGGCTCGAACCTAAATGACCGGATAGAGCTCATCCTCCCGATTCTGGCGCCAGAAACGGTTCAAAAAACGGTCGCCGTATGTGAAAGTTACGTCAAAAACAAAATCACCCAATGACCCTTAATTTTTGAATTTTCAAAAAAAAATAAAATTATATATATATATATATATACTAATATATATATA
The DNA here is from genome assembly GCA_000404065.3 of Pinus taeda. Taxonomy (NCBI): domain Eukaryota; kingdom Viridiplantae; phylum Streptophyta; class Pinopsida; order Pinales; family Pinaceae; genus Pinus; species Pinus taeda. The sequence goes on from APFE030744453.1 coordinate 2,836, forward strand.
TATACTATATATATAATAGTATACTTATATATATAGTTAGATATATATATTCCTTGGAATATTCCATGGAATATTCCTTTGGAACGGGCCAATCAGAAGCTGCCACGTGGCAAGCCCAGAGGCCACCACGTGGCCCAGGATGACATCAGCAGACCTATGGGCGCGTTGTAAAATTTCCAGTTGGCATGGGCAAGGTTCGAACACATGACCTGCCTGCCACAAGCTCTCCGCCTTACCGTTGTGCTATGGAGGCGCTGTTGTTAATATGGCAGAGAAATGTATTTAAAAGGTTTAAATTCTCGTGGGGCGGAAAATGAAGGGGGCCAACCCCTAAGGGCCAGCCCCAGGTCATATGCCCAAGCGCCCGAAACCGAGGGCCAGCACCTAACCACCAGCGCACAATCCAAGAATAACTGCCACATGGTCACATGCGCCATAACTCAATGGTCAGTTAAACTGCAGTTATAGTTGGCGGATTTTTTGGCAGAGTGCCAAATTTGGCGGTCCCGCCATAATTGGCGTAGCTTAACTAAAGTTAGATGGAGTTTCTTTAGGGGAAACTGGCAGTTGGGAGTAAATGGCCATAACTTTGGCTAGGAAAGGCGGTTTTGGACGAATATTTTTTTTTTTTTTTTGGTTATTTTGGACGTTCTGAGGCCATTGGCACAGGTCTTGGAGCCATTAGAGGTCATTTGCACAGGTTTTGGAGCCATGGAAGTTCTAGGAGCCACTAGGGCCCAGTATTGTGAGAACTGTATCAGGTTGCAGGTATCCATTGGAGGTGAACCAGTAGTCAATCCTGAAGGATTCATGTGTTCTGAATCTGATTTTACAGTCTATTTCACCTGTAGATACTTATATTCAGCTGTAAATTCATTTTGAGCATTTAATCAAAACGAGGACAGGCCCATTTGGGAGCCTTGGACCCAGCAGACGTAGCCCAGGAGGGGTGAACTGCTTCATCAACTTCTTTTGCATCTATGGTTGATTTATTTTGCAGAACAAATTCGTTTTAATGTGTTAAACAGTAAAAGGAAATAATTCTGCTATGCTTAAATGGATCATGAACAGCTGAAAATTTCATATGTTTCTTTACCGCAAGACATGGGAATCTTTTAAACATGTTCACTACTGAATTGAATACCTTGCAAACCTTTTTCAAGTAGTTTCAAATTTAGATCAACATATGATTCTCTAAAGGAACAACCTCTTCTTCTTTCAATAAGCCGAGATCCCTCTTTCGCCCATGAAATGAATAAGTGTCGATGGATAGTCTCATATAAAATAAAATAAATAAAGGGAAAAATAAGGGAAAGGCTTCATGCGCAGGGAGGTGAAGCAAGCAACTCCGTCTGGGTACTTTTCAGGCTTGCTGGTGATCTAGGTGGATATTGGTGGCCAACCGCCAATTCCACTTGGACCCCCACCATTGTTTCTTTCAGTTTTTTAGTTTTTTTAACTATAGCATAGTTTACTATTTTTAGCAGTTTTTCAGGTTCTAAACTTCTGGAGCCGTTTTGACGCCATAAACGATGTTTTTTTGACAACTTGTACCAGGAATTTCTTGTCTAAAATTGTCTTTTCCGTCATAGTCCTCGGGGATATCTTTCCAATGGCGTATCATGCACGTCAAATGGAGATAATATGACCAAGTCATGAACCTGGGAAATTGGTTGTCCAACTAACCCCAACGGGGCCTCTAAACTCTTGGTGTTACATCTCCTCGGGTTAGGGTTTTGGTTGTTTAGGGTTTGCTATTATTGTTCAATAATAAAAAATCCTTTGAGCCTCATTGTAATGGAGTTTCGAGGCATGTAGACGCCACATCTCTTCTTAGAGATAAGCTACCATTGCCCGAGCTAGTCTTATTTCCATTCTGTTTGTAAGCATATTTCAGTATTTGATATTAATGAAATGGTGTTATTTCTACTACATCTTTGTATTTATGGTTATATCTGTAATTTGTTGCATTCATGTTTAAATCTGGATCAGTGGTATCAGAGAGGTCTACTCTTTCTCTGTTTTTCTTTGCATGTCCCCAACGAGGTCGGGATATAAGGAGTTAGGGCTTGAACTGGTCGAACCTTTTCAAGACCAGCCTCGCAAATCCCAACAGCCTCCCATGGCAGATGAAAAGAAAGACGAGGGGGCATGAGATCCTATCAAAATCTTGCTCGAAGAAGCCCTCGAGTGACAAAGGAACGCGATGATGGACAAATTTGCTCAGATCCTTCAGTGACTACCCAAGGGTAATGCATCTACTTCCAGCAGCTACTCTGGAAGTGTCACCCCCTTTAAGGTACAAGTTAACTTTGACATTCCCATATTTGAGGGTCAGATAGATGCAGACACTGTAGATAAATAGTTAAATCTACTATAAGGATATTTTTCCATTCATGATTTTTCCAGCCAAGAAAATATCACTTTTGCACTTCTCAAAGCAGCCCCCCACGTCAAGGATTGGTGGGAAACCTACTGTGAGTAGAAGGTTGAAAGTATAAACTCACTGTTTTCAGTCGCACCCACTTGGAACTCATTCCGGGATGCCATCAAGGAGAAGTACTACCCTGTTGGGAGCTATGAGGATAAATACATAAAGTGGACAACGCTGCGACAGGGAAGGGACCAAGATGTACCGAAGTTTACCAATGTTTTTAATACCCTTTGCATGAAGTTGAGTATCAAGGATTCTGAGAAGCATCTGGTTCTCAAGTACCACGGTTGCCTGCACAAGTACATCCAGGACGAGATGGAATTCCTGGAAATCTCCTCGCTCGGCACAACATACTAATATGCTGTCAAGATCGAGAAAAGGTTTAAACAGAATAAGAGAGACTTTGGATTTGTGAATCTGAAGCAAGGGAAAGGTGCCCCCAAACCACAGAACAAAGGACAAAGCTAAGGCAGGGTGGCCTAGGACAACCCACCAAATCTGCAAGCAAAGAACAACACCGCGAAGCCGAAGAAGGACATGGGAAAGTGGTGTGAGTTCCATAAGAGCTCCACTCACAACACAAGTGAGTGTCGGGTCAAGCAGTCACTAGTGGCTGAGCTAAAGGCTTCGAAATTAAATGCATGTTCTGACTCTGAGTCAAAACCCGACAAGGGGAATGACAAAGGGAAGCAGATTATTGATGCAGATCCCAACACCAACGTTTCCACCACGAAGATCTAGAAGGAGGAACCTGAAGATCCTAAAGAGGAGGAGTGCCTCTTCCACTCCCAGATGTGGGTAAAGGGTTCCTCGTTATAATTCATTGTCGACAGCGAGAGCCAAAAGAACCTCATTTCGGCAGAGGTCGTGAAGTGGTTGGGCTTACCGACCACAGCACATCCACAACCGCACACCATTGGGTGGCTTCACCAAGGACGGGATCTTCATGTGAGCCAGCAGTATCGCCTTCCATACAACATCAAACCTTTCACAGATGAGGTATTATGTGGCATTTCTCCCCTTGATGTTTGTGATGTATTATTAGGCCAACCATACTTATGGAAGCGACATGATGTGTATGAGTCAAGGCCTCGTGTTATTATTGTTACTTTTGGAAATAAGTTGTACAAGATACTGGAGGTAGCACCACCTACCACCATCTCTTTGGTTACCGCAAAACAATGTAGTAAGCTCATTTCCAAAACCCGGAAATTTGTTTTCCTGATGACTCACCCTCAAGGAAAGAAGAAGATGGTAGCCACGACCTCCAAACAAGGCCCCTCTGCATGACAACACTAGATGAAAAGGACACCTTCACTGTCAGGTCAAGAACTCCATCGATTTGACCCCAGGTGCACCGCTGCCCAATGGACCAATCTATCGGCGCTTCATTCTGGAGAACGACGAAATCAAGAGGCATATTCAAACGTTGTTGCAAAAAGGTCACATCCGTTCGAGTTCATCACCTTGTGGGAGCTTGATCGTGTTGGTACGGAAGAAGAATGGGACTTGGAGACTCTGTATTGACTATCAGGCGTTGAACAAGATCACTGTCCGGAATAGGTACCTGATCCCACGAATTGATGACCTTCTGGATCAACTGAAGGAGGAAAAATATTTTAGTAAGATCGACTTGAAATCAGGATATCACCAGGTACCAATCGAACCCTCCGATATATGGAATACTGGCTTCAAAGCCAAGGAGGGCCTTTTCGAATGGTTGGTTATGCCTTTCGGGTTGACGAATGCTCCTGCAACCTTCATGAGGCTGATGGATGACATCTTGCAGCCATTCACCAACTCATTATTGTAGTGGTATTGTGGATGACATCCTGATCTTCAGCTAGAGTTGGGAGAAGCCACCTCCACCACATCTGACAGTTCTCCAAACACTGCAAGCAACACAAGATATGTGCAACTTTGGAGAAATTCACTTTTGGCCTTACCCAGGTTCAGTATCTGGAATACATATCATGAACGGGGGTGCAGCGGAAATCCAGCCAAGATCCAAGACATTTGGATTGGCCACTCCAACCACTTGACAGAGCTCCGTAGCTTATCTAGGTCTTGCCATCGTCGACCACAGGTTCGTGTTGGGATTCTCTCATATCACTTGGCCCTTGAGTCAAGTCACCAAGGGAGGAGCGAAAGAAAAATTCTTTTGGTCTGAATCTCAATAGAAGGCATTCAAAGAGTTGAAACATCGCCTCTACTATGCACCAGTGCTCACATTACCAGACTTGCAACAGCCATTTGAGATCGAGACAGATGCCTCTGACTATGCTATTGGGGCAGTCCTTACCCAACAGGGGTATCCAATGGCATATCACAGTGATACACTTTCAAACACAGTCCGGAAGTATCCCACTTATGACAAAGAGATGTATTTTATTGTGCAGGCCTGTCGACAATGGAAGCATTACATTGTAGGTTTTAACCCCATACAAAAATTACTTACATACAAATTCTAAAACACAGAAAATAAACAATGCGAGATCATAACATATAAAACACATATACACAGAGATTTTCCCTTGATCTGAAAATGAAACTACTTGTATTTGTTGTTCAAGGTATTAATTTCCCTTAAATTATATGTGCAAACTGTTACTCATGTCTTGCAATTGAAATAAAGTGTTTTTGGTAAATTTCTGAGTCTTATGTGTGAAGGAGTATTATCTCATTTTACTGTTTATCATATTAAATCTGAAAAACATAGCAAGATAAAATCACATAATATAACACAACAGTTGATGAGGTAGTTCACCCCTCCTAGGTTACATCTGCCGAGTCCAAGGCCCCCATATGGGCATGTCCTTGCTCTTATTAGATGCTAAAATTGGTTATACAGTGATAAGAAAGCCTAAACATGAAAAATAAGTTGTGGAAATGAGTTCAGAACACAGAAAATAGTAAATATTGGCTTTTGTTTCACCTCCAATGGTTAACCATAGCCCAATATAGCTCCAACACTCCCTAGGCCCTAATGGCTCTCCAAGCTTATCTGCTGAAAAAAGTGCCTAAATATTAGCTATGTTGGCTCTGCAACATATACCATTGGCTCTGGAATGCTCATAATACCCAAAACCAAAAAAAAAAATCGCTCCAAAAGGTTCTCCCTAGTGAAAGTTATGACTCCCAGAAGTTTTGTCCAATCTGGCCTAAAGAAACTCCACCAAATCCGTCAAACTCCACTTAACTGGAGTTAAATTTGGCATATGGCACTAATTTTCATAGTCCCACCAAGGAAAACCCCCGGGCTGATTGACCGCGACCATCGGGAGGGTGCATGTGAACTCAATTATGGGCGGCAATTACGGTCAGCGGGTTAACTAACCGTGACCGTCGGGTTGAGACTCCGCATGTGACTGCGATCGTCGGCGGCAGTTACGGTTTGTTTGGTGGGTTTGTTAACATAACGGCTAGCATAGACCGTGGCATGTAAACAATCTTCCGGGGACCACTGGTGGTTCTAACCCCAAACACGAAATGGTTATAACTTAAATATAACATGTGATCGTTACATGTTAAGCACTGATGTGTGGGCGGGCCAGTCGGGCTTGTGGGCTGGCGGCCACCCTACCTGGGGTCGATTCCTGCCAACAAACAATAATTTTTCCACAATAAACCTGTAGTCTTGGGGCCACGTAGCGGCCTTCGGGTAGGCCACATGGCATCCATTAATTGGCCACCAAAATCCATGGTATATCCATTGTGCAATTCAGAGTTAATAAGTGTCGACCTGTGATTGGATGAGAAGGAATATTATTTTTCTTTAATATATATATGTATATGTATATGTATATGTATATGTATACATATACATATATATATTATTCAAAGTCAACCCAAGTCAAACTAGACTTTTGCATGAAATTGTGAATTTTCAAACTTGAATAACTTTCACATACAGTGTCGGATTTGACTGTCGTTCACGGCTACAGGATCATATCGACGAGGCCTATCCTGTCATTCTCATTTCAATCAATTATAAGAAATTCAAAATTTGAGCATTTTTTTCACTTAGGACATGATCACCTGATCACACCTCCCAAATGGGAAGCTTTTGGACCCCAAAAGCCTTCAATTACCTATTAAGAAGGTGAGGGTACACCTCCCTCACCTTTTCCACCTCCATCCACTTTGCCTTACTCGGTTTGCTGCCTTTAAGACCAACCCGAACATAATCAACATTTCCCCTCCTCGAAGTGTGTGTCCTTCTGTCAAGGATAGCATCCTCTTTCAGGTCATCCAAAAATTCTGGTGAGAAATCATCTATGTATGGTAGCTGAATGTCACTTTCATGATCAGCAATTAAAGGAGGTTCATACAAACGTAAATTTTCCACATTCACAACGAAATGCATTTGCATATATGAAGGCAAATCTAGTTGAAAAACATTATTTCCAACTTGTTTAAGGATCTTGAATGGACCATAATGAATAGGCTTTAGCTTTTTATCTTCTCCTTGCATTCTTTCCTTACTAATATGTAGCCATACCTCATCTCCTTCTTGAAACTTATTATCAACTCTATGTTTATCATGTCTCTCCTTGTACTTGCCTTGACTTTTTTCAAGTTGTTCTTGAACTTGTTGATGTATGAGCTGAATTCTTTCAATGAACATGTGAGCTTTGTCAATGTCACTATGCCCATCAATGGAAACATCCTTCTCAAGAATGAAATCTAAAGGTGACTTAGGCAAATACCCAAAACAAGCTTCAAAAGGTGAAGTATTTGTAGAAGAGTGCTTGGCCCGGTTGTAAGCATGTTGAATGTAATACAAGTGCTCATTCCAAAGCTTGGGATGCTTTCTACAATAACCTCTCAAAAGATGTACAATGGTTATGTTCACTACCTTTGTTTGGCCATTTGTTTGTGGATGGAAAGCAGTACTCTTCTTCAACTTGGTGTCCATCATCTTACATAGATTGGACCAAAAATTCCCAACAAATATGGAATCCCTGTCACTAACAACAAAAGTAGGCAAGCCATAATGAACCCATACATGTTGAAAATACAAATCAGCAGTTTCTTCAGCAGTTATAGTTTTCTTACATGGCATACCAATACACATCTTGCTGAATCTATCAACTACTACATAAAGATAATCATGCTGCTTCTAGATAATGGTAGACCTCCTACAAAATCCATAGAAACACTTTCCCATGGTCTAGAAGGTACCGGAAATGGCGTATATAATCCAAGATTCCTATTGCTAGGCTTGCTTGTAGCACATAATGAAAAACCTCTAATGAAATGTGAAACACTATCTACCATGTGAGGCCAATAATAATACCTCTGTAAATGTGCCACCGTTTTGCTTACCCCGAAATGTCCAGCAATAAGAGAAGAATGAGCTTCTCTCATGATACTTAGTCTCTCTCCCTGTGGTATACATAACTTGCCCATATGAAACAACAAATTATTATTCAAATGATAATCATTCTCCTCAACATGATTCCCTTCACTCAAGTTAGCATACACATCCTTAAAATCAACATCTGATGCATACTGTTCTATGTAGCTCTCATGTACAATAGAATCATTCTTAAGTAAATTAGTAGCACTAATAATAGGCCTTGAAAGCATATCAGAAAATTTATTGAAAATACCTTTCTTGTACCTTATTAGTAAGTGAAATTGTTGTAGGAAGCCCATCCATCTGAAATGTCGTGACTACTGCAATTTACTTTGCAACTGCAAGTACTATAAAGGTTGATGGTTGGTATGAACAACTGTTTCTTTGCCCATCAAATAGTGTTTCCACTTTTTAACACTTTGTACCAACGCATACAACTCCTTATCATATGTAGCATAATTCACAACAGCACCATTAAATGTTTCAGAATGGAATGCAATAGGCTTACCATGCTGTAAGAGAATTGCACCCATGGCGTAATCACTAGCATCGGTATGAATCTCAAATGGTTGTCTCAAGTCTGGTAATGCAAGAACTGGAGTTGAACTTATCTTTTCTTTCAAAGACTCGAAAGCTTTCTGTTGCTTGCCTCCCCATTGGAAATCACACTTCACACTTGTCACTGCATGCATAGGAGCTGCTATGGCAGAGAAGTTAGAAATGAACTTCCTCCAATACTGATTTGCACCCAAAAAACTTCTTACCTCTGTAATGGATTTGGGAGTAGGCCAATTCACAATAGCTTCTACCTTAGAAGGACCAATTCTCAAAGCACCTCCTCCTACTATGTGTCCCAAATAAACCAAAGAAGTCTTTCCAAATTCACACTTTCACATTTTAAGAAAATTGATTTTTCTTCAAAATATCAAGTACTTTCTTAACATGCATGACATGCTCTTCTCTAGCCTGCTGAAAATTAAGATGTCATCTAAGTAGACAATAACGAAATCATCAAGAAAAGGACGTAAGACATCATCCATTACCCGCATGAAAGTTGCAGGTGCATTGCATAAACCAAATGGCATAACAAACCACTCAAAGAGTCCTTGTTTGGTTTTAAAATCGGTCTTCCAAATGTCACTTTATTCAATTCTAACTTGATGATAACCACTACATCAGTCTAAGTTAATGAAATATTTAGCATCTTTCAACTGATCTAACAAATCATCTATCCTTGGGAGTGGGTAACGATTTTTTACCGTTATTTTGTTCAATGCCCTGAAGTCCACACACATGCACCAAGTTACATCTTTCTTTGGAATCAACACTATCGATGACCCACATGGCGAAGTTCTTGGTCTTATGAAACCTTTGTCCAACAAGTCTTTAATTTGCTTCTTTATTTCAGCATTCACCATGATAGACATGCGGTACATGCCTATGTTAGGAAGAGGACAATCTAGATGTAAATGGATTTCATGCTGAATCTCCCTTTTAGGAGGCAAAACTGTTGGTTCTTGAAACATCTCATGATGTGCATCAACTACATCATATAAATCTGATTTAAGCTTGGAATCGTAATTTTCAAATGATTCATGATTCACATCAACCTTAGGCTTGATCATAAGAAGCACAAAACTCTTACTTGAATTAACTAGCCTTTTTACCTGTCCCGCATTTACCTGTTGGGCTGTGTTATATTATTTCCATGAGTAACCTACATAGTGAACTAGGGGGTTAGAGAGGGGGCGAGCCCCCCTTCATTGCGCCGAATTGCGAAAGTGGGGGGTCAAGTCAAAGGGGGGCGGCGGCCCGCCCCTATCCGCGCGGTTTTGAGGGGGGCGGGTAGCCCCCTCTACGGGGTCCGGAGGCAGCGCCCCGAGAAAAAAAAAAAATGGACCCTATATAGGTTGGGCGAACCTACCTATGGTTTTCGGGCCATGGTTTTGGACACGATGGTTTTTCGGTCCATGGTATTGGATGCTTCGGCATGTATAAATATGTATGTTAACATTGAAAGGAACATAATGAAAAATCAAGCTGGTAGTCCGGTTTGGGATCCAGTGGGAAATCTCTGTGTATATGTGTTTTATGTGTTATGCTCTCACATTTTTATTTTTCCTGTGATTTAGAATTCGTATGCAGGTAATTTCTGTACGGGGTTAAAACCTACATTACCATCGCTATATTTGCCTTCTTGCGATGTGCTCTGACAATGTACTCCTTGCCATCTTTGAAAAGATGATATTTATTTTCATGGCGATGGAAGATCTCTTTCCTGTCAAATAAGTAAGGACTTCCCAAAACAATTCCTGATATATCAAGCAGTAATACATCAAGTTCAACTGTGTCGATAAAGTGTGCAGTAATTGCAAAGCGCAATATGCACTTTCTTGAGACTTGTAAGTTTGCATCCTTGCATATCCACCCAAGTGGATAAGGTTTTGGATGTGGAATGGTCTCAAGTTTAAGTTATTTGACCAAGTCTTCTGATATGAGATTTGCTTGTGACCCACTGTGAAATAGTGTGTCAATTTTTGTATGTTTTGAGACTACCCTCACATGTAACAATTCAATTCTTTCTTCCTCATTAGGAGCTTGTACATGACAGTTTGAAGTACTAGTTCTTACTTTAGTTTCAATTTCTTTTCCCTTCATACTTTTCAAACCCATGGCTACAATTTTGGTTTCATCACCTAAATCTTGAGGTGTAGTTGTAGTAGCTATAGTTTTCTTCTTTCCTTTGTTTTTGTTAAACTGATTTCTTTTTTCAGGATAAAGTTTCCAACAATTTTTCTCTTCATGGCCTTCTTTTGAACAGTGTTTACATATCACTTTCTCACCCTCCTTTTTGACAGATGCATTCTTTTTTCCTTTTCCCTTAAAGGTTTTCTCTTTGTTTTTCCCCTTAAAAGGCTTGTTTCTACCCTCATCAAAAGTGTTTTTCCCTCTAGTCTCTAAATGCGTAGCTTGTACACAAACTTCGTCTAGACTAGTAGGATTGAACATAAGGATAGTATGTTTAAGGTAGCTATGCAAACCACCTATATATTTCAGCAAAGTGTCTTGACTTTGTAAGTCTACCCCTAATAAGAGTGCTCTTCTCCTAAACTCTTGGGTGTAGTCTTGAATATTTTGTCCCTTTAGTTGTCTAAAGTTTTGCCAATTCATTATAGCCTTTTGTAAATGTGCAAGAAGATAAAATTGCTTCTGAATTGTGGAAATAAATCAAGCCCATGTTAAAGTAATCTTATCATGTTTCTTAATTTCCTCCTTGGTCTTGGCTTCCCACCATACTAATGCTGCTCCATCCATTCTTAAAGAGGCTAGCTGAATCTTGGTGTCGTCATCCTATAAGTTTTGTATCCTTAAATAAACTTCCAACTGCCTTATCCAGTTGTCAAGTTTCTCTGCATTGACTTCACCGTTAAACATGGGTAATTTAAATTTAACATGTGGATTTAAAAATGGACTTTTTCCATAAGATTTAAGCTTATGAGATTGATTTACCAAGGTAGAGGATGACGATGTAGAGGAAGAGGATGAAGATGGAGATGGTGGATCACCATTTCCTCCATGTCCTTTCTTTGAATTATCATCACCTTTCTTTCCTCCTGAAGAGCCCTCTCCTTCTTTCTGATGTTTATACCCTTGTCCAACCAACCTATCATTCCTTTCCTAGTATAATATTCTTACCATCTCAGTCATGTCCAAAAAATATTTTTTGAATTCACATTCTTCTTCTTTTGGATCCATGTATTTAGGAACTTCTCCTTCCCTTTCAGACATACTTGAAGCTTCTTTTGAGACTATTGAGGGTGAATTAGAAGGTGGAGATAATGGTACCCTGGCCCGCCTTGGTTGAGGATTATCCTGTGCTCTAACCAATTGTCCTTTCCCTCTTTAAAGTTTAAGACTGGGAAGCATTAAAACTTACAAAATAGTCAAAAATATCTTTGCACAAAACTAATACTCAAAACTTGAGCTCCGATACCAACTGATCTAAGAATGAAACTACTTGTATTTGTTGCTCAAGGTATTCATTTCCATTAAATTATATGTGCAAACTGTTACTCATGTCTTGCAATTGAAACAAAGTGTTTTTGGTAAATTTTATAGTCTTATGTGTGAAGGAGTATTATCTCATTTTATTGTTTAGCATATTAAACCTGAAAAACACAGCAAGATAGAATCATATAATATAACACAGTAGTTGATGAGGCATTTCACCCCTCCTGGGCTACATCTGCCGGGTCCAAGGCCCCCAAATGGGCATGTCCTTGCTCTTATTAGATGCTCAAATTGGTTATACATTGATAAGAAAGCCTAAGCAGGAAAAATAAGTTGTGGAAATGAGTTCAGAACACAGAAAATAGTAAATATTGGCTTTTGTTTCACCTCCAATGGTTAACCATAGCCCAATACAGCGCCAACACTCCCTAGGCCCTAATGGCTCTCCAAGCCTCTTTGCGGAAAACGTACCTGAATATCATCTCTGTTGGCTCTGCAACCTGTACCATTGGCTCTAGAATGCTCAGAATACCCAAAATCAAAAAAAAAATCACTCCAAAAGGTTCCCCCTAGTGAAAGTTATGACTCCCAGAAGTTTTGTCCAATCTGGCCTAAAGAAACTCCACCAAATCCGTCAAACTCCACTTAACTGGAGTTAAATTTGGCATATGGCACTAATTTTGGCAGTCCCGCCAAGCAAAACCCTCGGGTTGACTAATCGCGACTGTCGGGAGGGTGCATGTGAACTCAATTCTGGGCGGCAGTTACGGTTGGCGGGTTAACTAACCGTGACCGTCGGGCTCAAACTCCGCATGTGACCGCGATCGTTAGTGGCAATTACGGTTTGTTTGATGGGTTTGTTAACATAACCGCCAGCACAGACCGCAACATGTAAACAGTCTTTCAAGGACCACTGGCGGTTCTAACCCCAAACACGAAACGGTTATAACTTAAATATAACATGCGACCATAATATGTTAAGAACTGATGTGTGGGCGGGCCGGTCGGGCCTGTGGGCTGGAAGCCACCCGACCCAGGGTCGATTCCTGCCAATAAACAACAATTTTGCCACAATAAACCTATAGTCTTGGGGCCACATGGCGGCCTCCAGGCAGGCCACATGGCATCCATTAATTGGCCACCGAAAATGGTATATCCACTGTGCAATCCGGAGTTGATAAGTGTTGATCTATGATTGGATGAGAAGGAATATTATTTTTCTTTAATATATATAATATATATATATTTATTTATTTATTTCAAAGTCAACCCAAGTCAAACTGGACTTTTGCATGAAATTGTGAATTTTCAAACTTGAATAACTTTCACATATAAGGTTGGATTTGAGTGTTATTCATGGCTACAGGATCGTATCGACGAGGCTTATCCTGTCATTCTGGTTTCAACCAATTCTGAGCAATTCAAAATTTGAGCATTTTTTTCACTTAGGACATGATCACCTAATCACCCCTAGATCCCAAAATGAGACTACCAGCTTGATTTTTCATTATGTTCCTTTCAATGTTACAATACATATTTATACATGTCGAAGCATCTGATACCATGGACAGAAAACCATTGCGTCCAAAACCGTGGACCGAAAACCATCGCGTCCAAAACCATGTGCGAAAATCATGCACAAAAACATAGGTAGGTCTGCCCAACCTAACATAAGGTCCAAAACCAAAATCTTCTGGGGCACTGCCCCAAACCCCATAGGGTGGGGTTACCTGCCCCCCTCAAACCCCCTGTGACTCCCCCCGCTAAGCAATCGTCGCAACGAAAGGGGGGCTCCGCCGCCCTCCTAACCCCCCAATTAACTGCATGGGCTAGTCATGGAAAGAATATAACACAACCCAACATACATTTTGGGGAAGGAAACGGTCATCCACACAGACCACCAGCCCCTGTAGTTCATATAGACGCAAGGGAAGTTGCAAAATGATCGCCGTCAGAAGTGGCCCACATACCTGAAATAGTTCCATTTGAATATCAAGTATAAAAATGGAAGCACTAATAATGTTGTAGATTGCCTCAGCCGACCACCGATCATGGTATTAACCACCGTGCTCAATTCTCGTGGGCACGAGACTTCTGATTGGCCACTTCTCTATAAAAGCGACCCAGAATTTAGCCACACATACCAGACACTCTTGGAGAGTCAACAAATTCCAGATTTTCACCTCCATGATGCCCTATTATGCCACCTAGTACACCTTTGTGTTCCTTCAAGCTAGTGTGCCAAGATGCTAGTGTGTCAATTGGCCTCATGGCGAGAATGAGCTAAACAAGTTTCTGGACCATCTCAATATCTTGTCTGAAGACATCAAATTCACAATGGAAGTAGAAGAAAATAATTGCATTCCATTCTTGGACATTCTCCTCATAAGAAGGAAGGATGGCTCCATAGGTCACAAAGTTTTTAGAAAGAAAGCTCATACATATAACTACCTTCATGCCGATTCTCATCACTACCCTGCCCAAAAAATGGGGGTGCTACAAACCCTCTTCACTAGAGCTTATAGAATCTCTGATATAAACCATACCGATGAAGAAATTTCTTACCTCAAAAGAACTTTTTCTAACCTAGGGTACAACAATAAAAGCATATACAAAGCCATCCAAAAACCAAAATCTGATAATAATAAAAACAAGACAAAAGACACCCCAACCTCTAATGCCTACCTTCCTTACATCCAAGGAGTTACTGACAAGATAGCAAAAATCCTCAATAAGAAAAATATAAAGACTGCTTTCAAACCCTTGTCTACCATTAAGCAAAGAATGAGATCTGTTAAGGACAGCCAAGAGCATCTTCAGCAAAAAGGAGTTTATATCATCAAATGTTCCTGTGGGGACCAGTACATAGGAGAAACTGGTAGATCCGTTAGGATTAGACTCAAAGAGCATAGTGTAGACATCCGTAACGAAAGAATCCGATCCTCAGCCCTAGCTGAGCATGTAGGTAAAACTAAGCATCATATTTGCCTGGAAGACACCAAAGTCATTGCCAATGTAGAGCACCAATTCAAACGTAAGGTTAGAGAAGCTATTGAAATCATTAAACATCCTAAAAACCTTAATAGGGATGGTGGCATGGAAATTAGCAAAAATTGGAACCCCTTACTAACCCCTGCTAATAATCTCAATAACGAGGTTAGAAATTCTTAACCTGCCATCATAATAATTAACCTTGCTAGGCAAAAAGAATGGCAAGTATAAAAAGAAATCTAATTATTATATTAGAAATAACAATAATAATCATTTAAAAGAATGATATAAAAACATTATTATTATAAAATAGAAACATCTAATAATATCTATAGGCATATATGAATAGGAGCCATAATAATAAATATATATAGAAATGAACAATAAAATTAAATTTATATAGATAGGAGCAATAATTAATTTCACCTTTAATAATATAAATAATAACATAAAAATAAACATCAAACAATAACATGAATAACATGATTACATAAGAAAAACAACCAGAGTCAATAATTATTAACTAATAGTAAATAATAAATTTGAACAAAATAGAAATAAAAAAAAAAAAAATTGGAATAACATTAAACAAATAATAAGCAAAAAGCTTTAAGCATTAAATAACAGTAGGAATAATTCTATCATAACTAATACTAAAAATCAGCAATATGATTAGATATTAATAACAATAATTAAAATATTAAATAATAGGAAGACACATAATAAATAAACATATAGAGCAATATGAATAAAGATTCATTTAACATGTGTGAATAGCATTAAAATCAAATAACAAGCATTTATGAACAGCATTATAAGCAAATAAAGAATTAGCAAAAAACCTAAACATTAATTAATAATCAATAATTTAATAAGGATTCAGCAAAATAGAATAAATCAAAATATTAAATATTAATATTAACATAAAAATTATAATAACAAATTAGCCATAAATTTTATAAGCAAAGGGGCTTAAATAGCAATAGTAATAATTAAATTATAAAAAAGCATTAAGCACTAAATAACAATAGTATAATTAAAATATAAATTAATAGGAATACACATAATAAATAATCATATATAACAATATTAATAAAGATTCATTTAACATTTATGAATAGCATTATAAACTAATAATAAACATTTATGAATAGCATTATAAATAAATAACAAAAAGAATTATCAAAGAACTCAAACATTAATTAATAAACAATAATTTAATAATGAGTCATCATAATAAAATAAATCAAAATATTAAATATTAAATTAATAAAAATCAGAATAATAAATTAGTTAATAAATCATATAAACAAAGGGCTTAAATAACAATAGTAATAATTAAATTAAAAATAATCAAGCAATGAGTCGGCCATTTGTCTTCACTTCCAGCTTTTTACATATTTATACCTTTCCTTCTCCTTCTTTTCTCCTCACAAATTGTCCTGATGATGAGTCTAGTTTCAGAAACGAAACGTCGACCAAAAAACATGAACATTGTGGAAAATCCGAACTCCATTCAAAAAACACACTACAATCGGGCCATTGGGCATTTCTAGGTTGAGAAAACGATGGCAGTACTGCAGAAGTATTTCTATTGGCCGAATCTTCGACAAGATGTCGGGAAGTACATCAGATCCTACACTACCTACGCCATTGCCAAACCGGCCATCAAAAAGAAAGGCCTCTATACTCTTCTACCTACCCCTAGTCGACCTTGGGAATCCATCTCCATGGATTACATGTCGAGCTTTCCTTCTACTAAGCATGGCAACGACTATGTTTTTGTGGTCGTCGACAGATTCTCGAAGATGCCATTATGGTTGCCTACAAGAAGAATATCATAGTGGAAGCCACTGCTAAACTCTTCTTTGAACGAGTGTGGGTACACTTTGGGATCCCACAGTCTATCATCTCAGATCAGGATAGCGGGTTAGTTGGTACATTTTGGTCCAGTCTCTGGTTGATGCTCAACACCAAGCTCACTAAGTCCATAGCTTTCCACCCCCAAACTGATGGCCAGACATAGGTTGTCAATTGGATGATCGTACACATTCTACGCATGTACAACTCAAAGAATCCATGCACATGGGATGAGATCCTCCCCTATGTCTAGCACAGTTATAACTGGGCTCTCCATAGCTTGACTGGCCACAACCCTTTTCAAGTGGGCTTGGGATTCTAGCCACTATGTCCCATTGATGTGGCCATGCCATTTGCAGCTACTCAAGCAGATTCGACTCATGTCCAGTTTGAAACCGATAAGGCAACAACTTCATTGAGCACATCCAACATATCGGCCAGTAAGTTCGTGACATTCTAGAGAAATCAAATGCCAAGTACAAACAGTGACATGATCAACATCGGGTGCCACACAAGTTTTAGGTGGGTGACAAAGTCTGGTTGCATTTTCAAAAGGAACGCCTTACTGGAGCCTATCGGAAACTCAGACCACTCTGATATGGTCCTTACACCATTACCAAGGCTATGGGATACAATGCATTTGAGCTCAGCATTCCCCCATTCCTTGGCTTGCACCCAGTGTTCAATGTGGATCACCTTCAACCATACTTCCCACCATTGCTAGACACATCAGACATTACATAACAACTCACACCTACAGATTTAAATCCATATTGCATGGAACAAGCCACAACTGATCGGATCATGGACACGCAGATCAAGCACACTCGCCAGCAGAAGATCCAACTGTATCGAGTTGTCAAAGCAGGCCAACTCCTTCACCAGGGCAAGTGGCTCACCGAGGACCAAGTTCAGCAAAAGTTTCCCCATATCATGGAGGAACTCAACACAATGGGGACCATTGCTTCCTAAGGGGGAAGGAATGATCCAAGTGGATATTGGTGGCCAACCGCCAATTCCACTTGGACCCCCACCATTGTTTCTTTCAGTTTTTTAGTTTCCTTAATTGTAGCACAATTTACTATATTTTTTTGGATCCTAAACTTCCAAAGTCATTTTGAGGCCCTAAACGACGTTTTTTTTGGAAATCTTGTACCAACAATTTTTTGCCTAAATTTTTCTTTTTTTCGTAGTCCTCAAAGAGATCTTTCCAATGGGGTATCATGCGCGTCAAACAGAGATAATATGACCAAGTCATGACCCCGCGAAGTTGGTTGTCCAACTAGCCCTAACGGGGCCCATAAACTCTTGGTATTACATCTCCTCAGGTTAGGGTTTTGGTTCTTTAGGGTTTGCTCTCATTGTTCAATAATAAAAAGGCCCTTGAGCCTCATTGTAACACAGTTCAGAGGCATGTAGCCGCCACATCTCTTCTCAGAGATAAGCTACCATCGCCCGAGCTAGTCTTATTTCCATTTTGTTTGTAAGCATATTTCAGTATTTGATATTAATGAAATGAAGTGTTATTTATATTGCATCTTCGTATTTATGGCTATATCTGAAATTTGTTGCATTCCTGTTTAAATTTGGATCAGCTAGTAGTGGATCAATATTTGTGTTCCTAAAGTGACTCCACCGGGGTACTTTCGAGGCCTTCTAGCAGCGGAGAAACACCAGAGATGAAAAACTATATTCTAAAAATCTAAAGCTCACATGCTACATTACCCTTCTCCTGTATTGAAATGTTGCAACATCGTTGGTTCTATGTTTGTGGTCAGCCAAGAAGGAATGAAGGGGGATATGTTTATACATAGGGTAAGTGGGGAAGTCAGGGTAATCCAAACGATGAATCAATACTCCCTGAGGAACTAGACCCTGCACAAAATATTTGACCAAGACAAAGAAGTTGGAGTTCTATGAGTGTGTCGCTAAGTGTTGTCGCTACAACAACACCCTCAAAAATTTTTCCTATACTTGAATTTTGGAGCCTATTGTGGACCTTGTGATCGGTCGTTCCATATTTACTTCTTGGTCGGTTGATACTCTATTAAGTCTTTGAGCTCCCTTCGTAGAAGTGTCGAAGTCGCCTGCTTTCACATGCTCAATCTGTAATGAATTCATGAGCACATTCCTTCAGGCAAGCTTGGATAGGCCTAACACAATCCATCAAGATAGTTTATGTGCAATGTCTAATTCATGTCAACAGTGTGCACTTTCATTGATAGTCTCTCACTTCTGGCTACACTTTTATTTCGGTGAGTTTTTCAAACTGTCACTTTTATGCACCTTGATTTTTGCGAGCATCGCTTCCGTGTTTCCGACTATTGCTTTTGCTTGATTTCACCTTAATTAGTGTCGTTTTCATGTTATCTTTTCTCTATCATGTGTTTCTTTCACATTCATTCATATATCGCAAGTGTCATTTGAACTTTTATTTTCATATAGAAAATGTCGTCTTTTAGCCCTTCTCCCTCCAGAACTGTGCATTAGGAAACTTCAAACCTCAAGCCTCAAGTTGGAGGCCTTAAACCCCTATGAAATGTGCAATGGGAAAATTCAAGCCTCATCTTGAACCCTTGAGTCCCTCAACTTTGCAGTCCCTCTGCCTAGGCCTTTAGAACTATACATTCCGCAGTATTAAGGCTCAAGCCTCCAGCTTGAGTCCTTGAGTCCCTCAACTGCACAATCCTTTGACCTTGGCCATCCTGAACTGCGCATTGTGCAGTCTCAAGCCTTAGCCTCGGACCTTGGCCTCCGGAACTGCACAATCCCTGAGTTAGTCACTCAACCAATCACCAGTTCTAGCCCTAACAAGTGGTTTCATTAAGTATCTTGGGCTAGGGTTTTATCGTACTAATTTCATCTTGTCATGGGTGGATTGTAGTGGCAGGTATTCTATTATGTCATGACAGGATTATGATGAAGGAGATGGACAAGGAGAGCATGCTAGAAGACACCTAAGGAGTTGAGGAAATAATATTATCATCGAGCAAAAAGACGAAGGAACACCGGATTACAACAGAAGACCAAAGATCAAGACTAGATAAAGACTCCATCTGATTCGCAACCCTTTGGAGTGAAGATATAAAGAGAAAATCATATCTCTTATGAAGATGAAGTATTGGATACATATTTTATCAAATAAATAAGAAGAAAATAGTGGCTTGACATTGTCGTGTCATCATGCAGACTATGTCAGCAGCATCATGTCATGTCATGTCATGAGTCATCATGTGCCACATCATTTTGTAGATGATGTAAATTAAATATTGGAAAATGAATTATAAGTTGGAGGTCCAAGAGTCATGCCCAAAATATGAAGAGTCATGTAAGAGTTGGAAAATCATAGAGAAGCCAAAGATTCATTAAGGTAGTCCAAGAGTCACAAGAGAGGTGAAGGATCACCCCATTTGTTATATATAGACCCCCATTGTACAAGCAAAGGAATTTTCACCTTTGCTTCTCCCATAAGGCATCAAAGAGATAGATTTAGTACTTTTGGGGAGAAATTCGTGCCTCCAACGCTCCACTATTGGAGCTAGTGATGTTTGTATTCATGTATCTTGGGACTTTTACTTAATACTTGAAGCTTGATGGCTAGCACATTTTCATGCATGGATTGTGAATATTTGTAACATTGTTCTATGAATGTTTATGATTCATTTTTTCTTTCACCTGTACTAAAGTATTTGAACTATTTCGGTTATTTTAGTGCTTATCTTATTGAAAATATGTTGTAATGGTTGTAACAATTGTCTCATCTATGTTGAATATTCTGCTTGATGTTAGGCTATTCTCTTTTCGCCTGTGTGTGCCTCTACTAGGGTGGTACTATTACCTCTCTCTTAAAGGCCCACTTTTCCTCCCTCTACAGTAGAAGAACCTCGATACACCTGCAATCAAACATTCTCTAGGAACACTTGATTTTTTGCAAAGCCACATATGCTCTTCTCTTTGTTACTGACAACTTAAGCTAAGGAAAACTTGTAAGAATATATGGCATTCAAGTCGATACTCCAGATGGGGCTCCTTTTCCAAACGTTGTGAGGTATAATTGGGACTTCACATCAGGGAGACCCCCTTGGTTAACGTATTTCCAACATTTTCAACACCACCCCCGATCCAATAGGAAACATTCACCATTAATAGATATGTTGACAAAATTTCATGCACACTCACCTCAACCATGGCCAAAAGCGACTACCTCACACAAATAAAGTACAAGTAATTTTTGGATGCATGTTTCCTAGCATGGATGTAAATCGGCCATGCAATTTGTGAAGTTCCAAGGTATTTCATACTATTGTGAGTAAACGAACCTCCTCCCACAACCTGCTCCAATTCCCACGATGTTCCTGCAATTCCAAGAGGCACTTATGACTTGCCTGCTCCAACTCCAAGTCACACTTGTTACTTAACATGTTAAGAATATAAAACCTTATTACCTCTTTTTCTCACGCAGTAGAGTTTTAAAACACATGTAATAATTTATTAGAATTCTCAAGAAGTGAATTGTTACATATGGATAGGAAAATGACTTAAGAGAAAGCTCTTTCGAAATCTAATTGGATGTATATTAAAATTGGTGGCATGAGTAGGAATATAACATTTGAATTTTTGCCCTTTATATAAATGTTCTGCATGCTATTTTAACTTGAATATTGATGTTTATGTATACTACATTGAAAAAACTAAATTTTTATGATATTTAAGAGAGATAAATATTAAAAGAGTTTTATTTAATAGTTATTAGTGACTAATATACTTGGCAATCAATAAATCCAATGTTATAGCCCCGTTAATGAGAGGGGCAGTATATGTGATCTAATTTAGAATATTATATTGTTGTGCTAAGATCCTCCTTAGATTATAAACAAAATGCTTTCATTGTGCTTAAGGATTCATTAATTTTTGTAAGTGAAATTAAGAGTTTTTATGTTAATTTTATGAGAAATTAAACATAAATAAGAAACTGAACAACAGCATAAACATGTACAAAACAGCATCAAAAACACATTACAACAGGAACATGATAAAGGATTTCAACCCTCCTGGGCTACGTCTCCTTGGTCCAGCTTCCAATGGCTTGGGCCTCTCTATTATGCTAAAAAGTGTAAAAATATGTGTTTACAATTCTCAAATGCTTCCGCAACTTGCTCCAATCAGTCCAAAATACTCAAAAATGGTCATCTATCCTCTTTTGCATCCAATTTGGTGGAAAACTGAAGAAGTTATGACTTCCCCTTGTTTTCCCCATATTCGCTCAACAAATTGCACCAATTCTGACCTGATCCTACAAATTAGCCCCAAAAACACGCTAACTGGGCGAAAATTTCGTCGCACAGGGGGCCATAATCTGTCAGTCGACTGTTTATCACAAATCACAATCGACAAGGAAACCAGCAGCTTTATAGTATGTTAACACGATGTGTGATTGCGATGTGGCGGACTCGATAGAAGTATTAACCACAACCGATAAACATATCGCGTCCGGGACCCTTTCACTAATTGCAACTCAGCAAAGTATCGACGGTCCATATATGTGAGACCTTTTTTTTATGCGAAGTGCGATTGTGATTTGCGATCCATATCATCACAACTCCGGGGCCAATCCATTAATTCCTTTCCTCCTATCTTTTGTGAAGTGCGATTGCGATTTGTGATCCATCGCATCGCAACCCTTCCCTGCTCGAGGTCGATTCTTTAATGCCTTCATGCCTGCCTTATCGCATTGCACCTTGGCTATTTTGGGCTCAATTTTTAACGTCGAACCACCTGATACATGTGATTTATGATATGTAGGGGCCAATGGTGGCCTGCCACATAGCGACTCCCCATTCGCTAAGGGGCCTTGCCACATCATCTTTTTCTCTCATTTGTCTAAGTCAAACTTGAACTTTGACTTTCTCTAACTTCTTCATACGAGCTCGGATTCGAGTGTCATTCACACCATTCGAATCAAAATTACGAGCTCTTCGATCTAAATCTATGTTTATCAAGATTCTGACACTTTGGTTTTTGAGCACCTGATCACTCCTCCCCACTAGAAGCCTTTTGAACCCCAAAAGGATCACTCTCAATTGTCTAGAAGGTGAGGGTACTTTTCCCTCACCTTTCCAACCTCTATCCATTTGGCTTTTAAATTATTTGTACCCTTGAGCCCCACTCAAAGATAATTGATACTTCCCCTTTTTGATGTCCTTGTTCTTCTGTCAAGTATAGTGTTTTGTTGAAGTTCATCAAGGAATTCTGGAGAAAAGTCTTCAATAGATGGAATTTGATTATTCTTTCCTTTATCTTCAATCAAAGGAGGCTCATACAACCTTAAATTGTCAACATTAACAACAACATAAATTTGCATATATGAAGGCAAATCAAACCTGAATGCATTGTTACCAATCTTTTCCAAAATTTTGAATAGACCATATCTAATTGGTTTTAGTTTTTTACCTTCTCTTTGGAGCCTCTCTTTGTTAATGTGAAGCCAAACTTCATCACCAAATTGGAACTTGTAATCTTGATGATGCTTGTCGTGCCTTGCTTTGTACTTGCCTTGGATTTTCTCAAGTTGTTCTTGAACCTTTTAGTGCACTAATTGGATTTATTCAATTAACTTTCTTTCTTTGTCTATGTCGCTATGACCTTCAATAGCAACATCTTTTCCAAAAATAAAATCCAAAGGATATTTAGGCAAGTATCCCAATCATGCCTCAAATGGAGAAGTTTGAGTGGAAGAGTGCTTGGCTCAATTGTAAGCATGCTGAATATAGTGAAAATGTTCATCCCACAACTTAGGATGCTTGTTGCAATAACCACGAAGAAGATATATCATTTTTTTTTCACCACTTCTATTTGACCATCTATTTGTGGATGAAAGGTTATACTCTTTTTCAATTTGGTGTCCATGAATCCTCACAAGCTTGACCAAAAATTCCCAAGAAAACGAGAATCTCGATCACTAACAATGGATATGGGCAATCCAAAATGCACCCAAACATTCTGAAAGAATAACTGAGCAGTTTGTTCAGTTTTAACTTTCTTTTTACATGGCATCAAAATACACATTCTGCTGAACCTATCCACAACTACATACAAATAATCATGACCTCTTTTTGGCAATGGAAGATCTCCTACAAAATCCATAGAAACACTCTCCCATGGTAGTGAAGGAACCGTTCCTATTGATATGCTTACTGATTGCACATAATGAACATCCTTTAATAAAATGAGACACACATTCAAGCATACAAGGCCAATAACAATACCTCTGTAGATGTGCCACCGTCTTACTTACATCGAAATGACCAGCAATAAGAGAAGTATGTGCCTCTCTTATGATGTTAATTCTTTCTCCCTATGGAATACAAAGCTTGCCAAGATGGTACAACAAGTTATCATGCAAATGATAATCCAATTCCTCTACTTGGTTACCTTGACTCAAGCTTGCATAAACATCTTGAAAATCATTATCTGATACATATTGCTCTATATAACTTTCATGTAAAACTGAATTATGCTTGAGTAAAGTAGTTTCACTAACAATAGGCCGAGAAAGAATATCAAAAACTCTATTGTAGATATCTTTCTTATACCTAGTTACCAAGTGGAATTGTTGAAGAAAACCCATCCATCATAAGTGCCTAGATTGCTGCAACTTTGATTGTGATTGTAGGTATTGCAATGGTTGATGATCAGTGTGAATGACAGTTTCCTTACCCATCAAGTAGTGCTTCCATTTTTTCACACTTTTCACCAACGCATACAATTCCTTGTCATACGTAGGATAGTTAATCACTACACAATTAAAATTTTTCGAATGAAAATAGATAGGCTTACCATGTTGCATGAGGACTGCACCCACAATGTAATCACTAGCATTAGTCTGAATCTCAAACGACTGTCTCAAGTCTAGAAGTGTGAGTACTGGAGTTGTACTGATATTTTCCTTCAATGCATCAAAGGCCTTTTGATGTTTTCCTCCCCACTAAAAAATATTTTTCAAGCTTGTCAACACATGTAAAGGAGCTACTATAAGAGAAAAATTAGTAATGAATTTCCTCCAATATTGGGCTGCTCTGAAAAAACTTCTTACCTATGTAACTATCTTGGGCATTAGCCAATTCACAATGACGTCAACCTTGGAGGGATTTATTTTCAACTCACCTCCTCCAATAATATGACCCAATTAAACTAAAGAAGTTTTTCCAAACTCGCACTTTGACATCTTAAGATACAACTGTTCTTTTTTCAAGACATCAAGTATTTTTCTTACATGCATGACATGTTCATCCTGATATTTACTAAACATTAAGATGGCATCTAAGTAGACTATGACAAATTCATCCAGAAAAGGCCTCAATACATCATTCATCACATGCATGAATGTAGCGGGAGCATTACATAAACCAAACGGCATAACTAGCCATTCAAACAAACCCTGTTTTGTTTTGAGTGTTGTCTTCCAAATGTCTCCTTCAACTATTCTAATTTGATGGTAGCCACTTGTTAAGTCCAACTTAGTAAAATAATTTGCATCTTTCAATTTATCAAGTAAATCATCTATTCTGGGCAGTGGGTAATGGTTCTTTACTGTATTTCTGTTTAATGCACGAAAGTCCACACACATGCGCCATGTTCCATCATTGTTTGGCACCAAGACAATAGGAGAATCACAAAGTGAGGAAGATGGTCTGATGATCCCTTTGTTCAACAACTCTTGAATTTGCTTCTTAATTTATGCGCTTTCCATCACTAACATCATGTACATGCCATTGTTAGGAAGAGGACAATCTTTTTGCAACTGTATCTCATGTTGGATTCCTCTCTTGGGAGGTAATCCCTTTGGTTCCTGAAACATCTCATCATATTGGTTAACTACGTCAACCAATTCAGATTTCAAATTTGAATCAGAACCTTTAAAAGCTTCATTATCAACATCATCCTTGGGTTT
The DNA here is from genome assembly GCA_000404065.3 of Pinus taeda. Taxonomy (NCBI): domain Eukaryota; kingdom Viridiplantae; phylum Streptophyta; class Pinopsida; order Pinales; family Pinaceae; genus Pinus; species Pinus taeda. The sequence continues at coordinate 28,444 of APFE030744453.1, forward strand.
GATCATTAGAAGCACAAAATTCCTGCTCAAATTCACTAGTCTTTTCATTTGCCCTGCATTTACCAGCGAAAGATTTTTTTCTTGCTATGAGCTCTCATAATATATTCTACTCCATCTTTAATAAATGATATTTATTTTCATATCTATGGAAGATAGCTTTTCTTTCATAAAGGTACGGGCTACCCAAAACTATGCCATAGATATCTAACAACACAACGTCAAGCTCCACTTCATCTATGAAATTTGCAGTAATCATGAATCTCAGTTTACACTTTCTCGTAACCTGGAATTGTGCATTGTCACACACCCATCCAAGTGGATACGGTTTATGATGTGGAACGATTTCCAAATTCAAAATTCTGACAATGTTTACAAAGATAATATTGGCTTGAGAGTCGCTATCAAACAATGTATCAATCTTGTTGTGTTTTGGTATCACCCTTATGTGAAAAAGTTCTATTCTCCTCTTTTCATTTGGAGTTTCATTTCGTGAGTCTGAAGAACTAGTGCTGGAAATGTTTTCTTTTCCTTTTGACCACATCGCTGTGATTTTAGTTTCATCACCTGAATCGGATCCCAAATCCTGTTGAGTGGTTGTAGTTGTTTTTTTTTCCCTCGTTATTCTTTTTCTTTGGTCTCATTTCAAGATGAAGCTTCCAATAATGAGCTTCATTGTAACCCTCTCTGGAACAATGTTTGCATGTAAATTTATCTCCTTCTTTTTTGATAGACGCATTTTTCTTTGCCTTCCCTTTGAAATCCTTTTCCTTTCCTTTACTATTAAATAGATTTTTACTACCTTCCTATGGAGTGTCTTTACCTCCCGCCTCAAAATGAGTGGATTGCACACACACATCATCTAGATTATTGGGATTAAACACTAAGATAGTATGCCTAAGATAACTATGTAAACCCCCTATGTACTTCAGCAATGGTGTCCTGTGATTGCAAATCTGCACCTAACATCAAAGACCTTTTTCTGAATTCTTGGGTGTAATCTTGCACATTTTTACCTTTAAGTTGTCTAAAGTTCTACCAGTTCATGATGGCTTTCTGCATATAAGCTAAAGGGTAGAATTGTCTTTTGATTGCAGCAATGAAATCAATCCAAGATATTGAGATCTTACCATGTTTTTTAATCTCCTCTTGGGTCTTTGATTCCCACCATACTAGTACTGCACCCTCCATTCTCAAGGAAGCTAATGGAACTTTATGTCATCCTCTTGAAGGTTTTGAATCCTGCAATAGACTTCCAACTGATGAATCCAATTATCAAACTTCTCTGCAATTCACCTCACCATTATACATGGGCATCTCAAATTTAACATCAAGTTTTTAAAAAGGTGATTTACTAGTTCCTTTTGAAGTATGATGATGAGTATGAGTAAGGGTTGTATTAGTGGAATAGGGTGAAGATGCTTGTGAGAAAGAAGGTGAAGAAGATGGTGGAGAGGGTGGAGGTTTGTCTCCATTTCCATTACCTCCTCCTGAAGAGCCTTCTCCTTTGGGAGGTTTGGAACTTTCCCCTTGCAACCTGGTATTCCTCTCCTCATAGAGGACCTTTACCATCTCTGTCATGTCAAAGAAAGCCTTTCTGAAGGTCTTCTCATCTTTTGTCATGTTTGTAGGTTCTCCTTCATGAGACATGATCTCTGGAGTCCCAAATGTAACTCGATGTTGAACTGGTGTTGGAGATTGTGGCAACCTTGCTCTCCTTCCCCTTGACCGAAATTCAGGACTTCCAACCAACTTTCCTTCACCTCTTTTGAGTTTTAACCTTGTAAGCATGACATAAACTTGCAAACAATTAAATCCTACTTTCACAAAGCAAACCTAGCGCTCTGATACCAAATTGATCTGATTTAGAATATTAGATTGTTATGCTAAGATCCTCCTCAGATTATAAACAAAATTATTTCATTTTGCTTAAGGATTCATTAATTTTTTCAAGTGAAATGAAGAGTTTTTATGTTAATTTTATGAGAAATTTACAATAAATAAGAAATTGAACAGTAGCATAAACATGCACAAAACAACATCAAAAACACATTACAACAGGAACATGATAAAGGATTTCACCCCTCCTAGGCTACATCTCCTTGGTCCATCTTCCCATGGCTTGGGCCTCTCTATTATGCTCAAAAGTGTAATAAGATGTGTTTACAATGCTCAAATGCTTCCACAACCTGCTCCAGTCAGTCCAGAATACTAAAAAATGGTCATCTAGCATCTTTTTGCATCCAATTTGGTGGAAAACTAAAGAAGTTATGACTTCTCCTTGTTTTCCCCATATTCGCTCAACAAATTGCACCAATTCCACCCTGATCCTACAAATTAGCTCCAAAAACGCGCTAACTGGGCGAAAATTTTGCCACACGGCGGGCCATAATCTATCGGCTGATTGTTTATCGCAAATCGCAATGAGCGAGGAAACCAGCGGGCTTTATAGTCTGTGAATGTGATGGGCGATGTGCGATTGTGATGTGGCAGACTTGACGGAAGTATTAACTGCAACCGATAAACATATTGCATCTGGGATCCTTTCACAAATCGCAATTCGGCAGAGTATCAGCGGTCCATATATGCGGGACTTCTGTTTTTCTGCGAAGTGCGATTGTGATCTGGATCCATCGCATTACAACTCCGGGGCCAATCCCTTAATTCCTTTCCGCTTGTATTTTGCGAAGTGCAATTGCGATCTGTGATCCATGGCATCGCAACCCTTCTCTACTCGGGGCAGATTATTTAATGCCTTCTTGCCTACCTTATTGCATCGCACCTTGGTTGTTCTGGGGCTGATTTTTAACGCCGACCTGCCTGCAACATGCGATTTGTGATATGCGAGGGCCAATGGCAGCCTACCACTTGGCACCTCCCCATTCGTTGAAGGGTTTTGCCACATCATCTTTACGTGCCATCTATCCAAGTCAAACCTGAACTTTGACTTGCTCTAACTTCTTCATACGAGGTTAGATTCGAGGGTCGTTTGGACCGTTGGAATCAAAATGACGAGCTCTTAGATTTAAAACTAAGTTTATCAAGATTCTGACACTTTAATTTTTTAGCCTAATTTTGAGCGCCTGATCAATATGCCACCTGTTAGATTTATCCAAGAACATTATTAGATGGGTGGCATATACTACCCCGGACATTAATGGGTCTATAGCATTGGATTCATTGATCGCCAATCTACTTGGGATATGTTATTATTATTATTTTTTGTTTTTTTTTGTAAATTTGTCCTCAACCATACTCTCTAATCTAAAACAATCACCCACAACCCTCAATATATAGATAAATTGATTTTTAAACCTAGACAGAACTCCTATAAATTAACAAATAAATCGATTTTTAAACCTATATAGAGCTCCTATATAAATTAACAAATATCTTTACCTAATCCAATGGATTATGTTTCTACTAGTGTTATTGAAGCATGGATTTATAAGAATGATCCACATATAACTATGAACGTAATTAAACTAGAACAACTCGCATTCAATTTCTTAGACATTATGATTTACTTGTGAACTAGACAAAATGTATTTTTTGGAGGATTATTTTTTAAATTGTTTTTTTTCATAAATAATATTCAGGTGAATTTTGCAGTTTGAATGTACAACAAAATCTAATCACATTTTTGTAAATAATATTTATTTGAATTTTACCGTTCTTAAAATGTACGACATGATCTGATCACATTAACTTGCTCGAGTTGATTGTATATGTATGATTTATTATTTGTATATTGTTTTAAAATTACAACCTTGATCATCATCTATAATACCATAGGCACAAATAAGTCGGGGCAAGATATATATATATTAATTGATTAAAGGTAACTGAATTTTCATTTTTCATTATGAAGAGATCCCCTCCTGCAAGTGTTTGTGCTATAGCTAAAAATGTTGATGTATATAATCCTTCGCATAGACGACTAGCCTAAAATATTATAGTCAGTCATTAAATTCAAACAACTAGCATTCAATTTTTCAAACAATACGAGAAACAAATCTTGAAGCCTGCCTATCTAGAAAAAAAGAGATTTTTTTTGGATTAATTTTTAAATTTTTATTATTTGCAGTTTTTTAAATTTAATACATGATCTCATTAACCAGCTATAATATTCATTCAGTTTTTTTTTTTTTTTTTTTTGAGAAACAAAAGAACATTAACATTCATATTACTATTAAAAACCAATATGTATAAAGCCAAAATGTAACAATCATATGCTTCATAGAGAGTTTCAACTAATAGAACTTACCACATATAGAAATATTTATGTATTCAAGTTTTGTATCCATAATGAATTAAACAAAGTTTTTCGGTAGAAATCATATGAGAGAATTACTTGGCCTGCGTTTTGAACTAACAAGTGTGGTTCATCATCAGGACCAGATGAAGAGGTAGACCATAGCAAAGGCTTAAATAGATAGCAATGTATAGACATAATTTCAAGTAACAGCTATATTTGAACAATAATGTTTAAATTATAATATTAATTTATTAATATATCAAAGACAAATACTATTAAGTAATGGTTATATTAAACAACTGGTTTTTGAAAAAAAATATTTAAATAATGATATTATTTCATTAATTTATCAAAAATATTAATAGGTAACGGCTATATTAAACGACTAGTTTTTGAAAAATAATATTTAAATTAATTTATTAAAACCAAATATTACAAGTTCTTGAAAAATAATATTTAAATATTGATATAGAAACACATTTAATACCCTAATTAACAACAACATATTTTCTTGGCTTCCCTAAATAGTTCAAATTGTGCTCTTTATAAGAGTCGATATCATTATTGTATGTCATAAAACTGCCAACAACAAATAATTAAGGAAGAAAAACAATCCATCTAAATATTACTATTCTAAACAACAAATACTAGAAAAACAACACAACCCATCAGATGATATCCCTTATCCTGTTTATCACCATTACAGAGAAAGTTGTAATGAAAGGACCTAGCTCCGCTGTAAGACCCGTTTTTTATAGAGAGTCTACAACTTCATTGAATCCTCTATATATAGGTCTAAAGGAGATGCTTGTAAAAGACTTCCTCAAATTCTCAATGCAGATCATCCAATTTACCAGGTTGGGAGCACAGAGATTTTCCTTTCCACATGTCCATTCAATGATAACCCTTGCATCACCAAAAATGATAATCTACTCCAGATTTAGTCTTCTGTCAAAATGCATAAGTCCCCACAATGTTATAGCTTCATCTCATGTATTTTACCCCCCTTCGCCATACCATAAAAATTGATATTGGTCATCTGGATTCAACATTAAAACCGCTCCATAGCTACAATGACCCTGTTGAGTTGAACCATCAAAGAAACATGTTGGATAAACCAAATTTTAAATACAATCCAAATTCCTACGAGGTTTAACTTTAATCGAGTTTTGGGCATGTTCACCGAAATGTGCATGTATCTTGTCACCATCCTTGATTAAGTGCTATAGGGAGAGGGCAGATCTAGGTTTTAATGTGGGTGTGGCAGGGGGTGTAGTTGGGTTTACAGGATAAGAAACAAGGGAATCTATAAACTAAGGGAGTTTAGGACAGTGGTGTGAGTAATTTCCACAGGCCCACCAAGATAACTTATTGATTATTGCTTTCTCATTTAGAGAGATCTTACTTATGCTAGAGAACAAGGATTTTGTCTATGTTTGGTCTAAAGCAACCTTATTGCCTTTATGTCTTCAATTGAAGGTACCTACAATTGTCCAAAGGTGAGATCTAGTACGGCAGTGGAGTGGGTATAAGCTGTGAATAGTTCGTCTTATGGATGTAGAAAGGCGAAGGTGTCAAAAGGGGTAAGGGGTATGAGAAGCTCTTTATAATGACAACCAAGGTCAGTGAAACTAGGAATGGTATTTTTTTTGTAAACAACAAATCACAGTAAATAAATGTGCTAAATCTCATAAATGCAACATCTTTTTAGCTTTTACAGAGACATTCAAACAGATTGGAGCTTGTTGGACTAGACTCGATCTTATGAACATAAAAATTTATCATTCTTAAACATTTTTGTGTTAAATTCTAACCAGATTAGTTGTCAACCACTTCAAATTCCATGTTCTTGAATAGATCTTATAAGAATTCGAATCGGCCCTCTCAAGGTCCAAAGTTTCATCTCGAGAGAAGAAATAAACAATGAGTAGAAGATACAGGCCTAGGCAGGAAACCAACTAACAAACATCTCCAGCAAAGAGTGTCTTCATCGGATCTGAGATTTTAGGAAATCCTTTTGGTCACGCAAACATAATCGACCCAAACATTCCATGAGAGAAGGGTTGAACTGCACTACAAGATTGACTATTGGTTCATTGGTTGAAAATTGTGGGAGGGGGACTTTGTGGTTTTCATGCATTACGAGACTTTGTGGGAGGAGAACGATAGTTTTCATGGATGAACAAAACATCTTTCCCCCCACCTCCATATTCTTGAAGAGTTTAACATAAATCAAATCCTGTAACTTAAACTCTTCAAATCCAAGCCAACATCCTGTTGCATTTTATTGTATCAATCTATGTTGTTTTATGTGAAACGTAAAATTGTTAGAAGAATGAATAGTTGTGTTTTTTCCAAAAAAAATTGCATGTTGAGAGAAGAATCTAGGGCATCATATAGGTTAAATATTTATACGGGACCAAGTTGGCATATACGATCAATGAGTAGAAGAATCCGTAAATGATGTCTAGATCTATACAATAGAAGGAGGGAGCCTTCATTGAAAATGTTGGGGTCCTATAATTTATAGGACCAATGATCATTGAGTATTTGCTTTCAGTATTTTAGATTGTAAATAATATAGCTTTCTGCAAATGATTTCCAAAAAGAGATAGAAAAATGAAAATAAAAAATGAAAAGAGGGTATAAATACAAAAATAGAAGAAAAAGAAAAAGAAAACACATGATAAATGAACCCCACAAAAAAATGAATAAACCTGAAAGTGAAGCTAACTTAAGTGCCACTACTAGCCTTCTGGATTTGTAAAAGAATAAATAGATGAAACTGTGTACAACTTGTTTAAAATGCCACAATCCCTTTCTGCTTGAGACATATAGTTTAATCATGCTCAAGTTGTTTTCAATTTATGTCAATCAAGTTAGAGTGAATAACTTAACCAAATAGTTTAATCTTGGTTAAGATTAGATAGGTAGAAATAGGTGAATAATGTTAATCCAACAATTTAATCTAGATTAATTTAGCTGATTATATTAGTATAGTATTTGAAATAAATAGTCTTTCTCTTAGAATAAAATTGAAGGGTTTTGCATACTTAAATGCACCCATATTTTCGTTTAGATAGCATTAGATTAGAAAAATAAAGATTTTTATGTAATAAAGTTTGAAGTATTCCCTTATCCAAAGTTTTGGACCTTGGGTTATGTTACATATGCCCGAAAAGACATGGCAGGGGCCTCCAGTGTTAAACTTCCCCTTACTCACCCATCCCCGATCATTCCCTGCATATATATGATAGCCCATAGTAGGTTTCGGACCCCCTCGAAGTGACAACATTTAACGACAAGGGGGGCGGGGGGGGGCGGGGAAGGGGAAGGGGATCTGAAAAGCAGTTTATCGCCTACCTATGTGTCGCCACCAGGTTTTTTCGGACCCCATCCCCTCCATAAACCGGATACGACGACACCCCTCATTAAAAGTGGTATTTCCTTCCCGCTTAACTCGCCTTCCTACAAACGATTGCCTCCACGTCTCGTCGCAGCTGTCACTCCCATCGCGCCACCTCACCTTACGTCCCATCACTCCTGCCAACGGTCCTACTCCACTCATCCCCCAACCCCCAGTTGCCATTTCTAAGACCATTTCAACCTCCATTAATCTCCTATCTGTTTGCCCACACCATTATAGGAGTTAATGCCCCAAATAGATCGTTAATCCAACAATTAAGGCCAGATCGTTGTAGATAAATATGAAATTTACCACTCTGATTACACTTTTATTTCCTCACTCGTTCAATAATGCTCTCGCCCCTCTGTGATGTAATCTTGTCATAGCATTTCCCTTGCCTATTATTCATCAATTGACAGAGTCAGCCACTCTAAATTCCTGCCAATTATTGGATGCACAGGATTTTCCTACTGTTACAGTCTTCAGTGCTCCATTAGGAAACCACTGTGGCACCTAAAACTTCCCCTATAATCAATCTAATGCTCAATCCCCCTATCGATTTAGACCATACCCCACTTGCAGACCGAGATTACAAAATCACCAAAACACAGTGCTAATTCAACTTGTTCGAATTGCGCTGTTGGTTTCGAGATAATTTCCTTGACCAATTTAATGAGATACATACTTGGCAATCCACACTCCCTCCATTTATTTTTCTCCAATCCTATCATTTTCCAAATTTCTTCCTAAGATGCCAAGCCTCTTACCTTGCAAGCAAGAGGGAAATTATCTCCCCAAATGGTGAGGTTCTCTTCACCATCACAGCTGACAGTATTAATCAAATGTTGCAAGTTCCCCACTGTGATTCCCTCTCCCCTTTCTCCATTGAAACTCTCAGATAAATTTACCAGAATTTAAATTTCCCCTAGGGAGTTTCCATCTTTGAAATATTCCTCCCTAAAGACTCTCAACTCCCTAAGAAAAATCCCCCATATCCCTCTTCTATGTTCCCTCAAAGGACAAGACAGATTATTTTTATTTTGTCTTCCATTCTTGGTTACTATTCAAATGAGTGGGTAGATGAGCCTATTCTAGGCTTTATGTCCACCCTTTCTTCAGATGAAGGACCATCAGTCACCTTTGACTATGGTCACTTCTTATCAAATGTAATTCATGAATAATTCCTTCAGTTTTTAAATGAAGGAATGTTTAGATATTCATCTGTTCTTATGTATATGTTTATATTTTTCCAAACTGATAAGTTTCCTTTCTCAGAGTAGAAACTGGATCAGCAAGGAGAGCCACAGTCAGTTGTTTTTTGGACTTCCTTAGTCAGAAAACAGTCACAAGAATACAACTTTTCAGAGTTCAAAGACCAATTTTTATATCTAACCACTCGTGTTTTAATTGGCCAGTAGGTTCCAAGGATCACTGAAGAAATTCAGAAGGTTCTGCAACTTAGTGAACAGGTCAAAACAGGGGATTGGTACCTTTACCAATCATTCACAGAGATTAAAGTGTATGGTTCAGAGCTACCACCATACAAACTACCCAAATATTTTCCAATGAGGACATTTGCCTTGGAATATATCAGGCAGATAATTCATTCTGACAATATTCATTTTGTGTCAGCCAAGAAGAAATCCCAGTTCAAGATCAAGACATAAGTCGGACCCTTCAACTGCACCAGTAGAGCAGCAAGAGAGGAAGCAGACCTCTTGCTGAAAAAAAATGAACTTTCCTCTTAGTTTCACTTGGTCTTATGATCCCTTTGGGGTAATTTCCAAGTTGAGAGTAAAACAAAAAACTACACCATATGCGCACACTCAGAGGCCTAAAATAAAAAAAGTATATGAACCAGCACACTTGGGTGGAAAACACGTTGCGGGAGGTCGAGGAGCAGGTAATTTCAAGGACAGGCAGATACTTTCAAGGACAGCTTTAGAGACTCCCATACCCAAAGAGAAAACAAATAAGAGAGAAAGAGAGGATGATTCTCCAGTCACCGAAGTCTCAGCTAAGGAATTTAAAATATATACTAAGAAGCTTAAATCAGGCTCTAGTTCTAAAATAGAATTTCCATCATTGGAGGACATAGAAGGAATTATTGTGCTCTCGGGTTTGAATACTTTCAAGATGGACAGTGGTACTACGCAATCTCCATCATCTTCCTTAGTTACAAAATATATTCCAGCTACTGTCCCTCAAACACCAAAAACATCTATAGAGCAGATCCAGTTAGACATTTTTCAAAGACATAAGGAAATCAAGCAAAGGAATGAGGCCATTCATGATAACATATTAGCTCAGTTCAGAAAGTGTCCTCCTCCATTTAGCACAGACTCGTCTCAGCATATGATATAGAAAAATTAAGGATGCATATGGCATTCTTGCAGGCCCAGGTCTCTCAACCAAAGTTAGCAGCAAATTTCAAACATACCACTTTTGAATTTGAGGAAAAGCATTTCCATCCTTTGGATAAAATAGATATGCACAGGCAGATAGGAGATATGGTGTATTCAACTTTCACTCAGACTACTATAACTGCTTCACAATTACAGCTTACTCTAAATAATGTGCAGCCTCAACTCAAATTGGAAAAGATCTCCTCACTTGCCAATGATACTAGAATCAAATACTTGGAGGAAATGGTGGTCAAATCCAGCCGTGATCCAGACAATTCCAAATCTACAGAATAAATAATCAGAAAGAAGAATGTTGATATTGCAGCATTAAAGAAGCAATTGAAGTTGCCAGCAACAGAAGACCCCCAGGCCAAGGAACTTGGAGAGACAGAGCTACAAAAGGAAGAGATGCTCAAGCTTCTAGTAGAACAAGGTGCCTAGATTAAATCAATGGAAGCGTAAATGGATAAGCTAATAAAGGAAAAGGAACAGAATTCACAACTTTCATTTGTTCCTCTCGATGCAGTTCCTACTGCATCTCTGCTACAGACAAGTGTCCCTACAACAACCACTACTGCAGGAACATCATCCTCAACAGTGCTTCCCACATCAATTGTGGATGACTCGGTGAAATTAGCTCAATCTATGGAAAATATGTCTATACAGGAAGAAGGGCTAAAGAAACTAAAACTGGAGATAAAGGTTTTACAGGAGTAGAGTTTAAGGTTTGAAAATGCTTACTTGAAAGAAACACAAATGACCTAGACATTCTCCCAAAGATTGCAGAAAATGGAAAAAGATTGTGCCATGGGCAATACATTGGCACAGGTGAAGGAAAATATAGGGAGAACCATTGATGAAGACATGGGAGAAATTTGGCCTTCAATCCAAATCATTTTTGAACAGCATGAGTTTTTTGAAAGGTCAAATGGAGCCATTGAGCAGGTTAGAAATCAGCTAGGAGATAAACCAAACGAAGCTACTGAGCTTATCAAATTTCTAAACTCCAAGAACAATCAAGAACTGGAAGAATTAGAAATTGAAGACAGGACTGAAACAATTTTGGAAGTCAGGAAAGTGCTCACTAAAAGGAACCTGATGAGACAGCTTGAAGGGAAGGGTCAAAACATGAACACATGTATACAGATATTATTTGCCAAGTTGGAGCCTCTCTACAAGAAATGACTTCCAAACCTATTAGTGATCATTGACAAGATTAGCACGTGGCCAGACTACAGTGTGAAAATTATGAACAAGGCAAGAGATAGCTCGAAAGTTACAGCTAGAAGACTCAGCATGACATGAAAGGTGTTCCTAGAAGCCCTACCAAATGATCTTGACATCCAATATGAAATTCCAAACTTATTCATCACCCAGCCGACATTTTTTAGGTATATCGAAGTTGACGAAGTGTACAGGAAGTTAATGAAGATGAATATCCCAAGCAAACAGCATTGGGATAAACTCTGTGAATTACTGGAGTAAAGGTAAATTCAGTGGCATAGCTCAGCATTACAGCACATCTAGTTTTCAACGCCAAATAGCCAGTTGTTCCTTCATTTCAATGCCACCAATTCAGACAGTTCGATTTTCCTCATTTCATTGTAATAAGTTAGCTTAGTTCAGTCCTATTATTTTGTAGATACTTCCTCGTCATCCTGACAGGATAATTTTTGTAAATTAGTTATAAATACTTCAAGTGTTGAAGTAGTACAGGTTATTTTTTGTACAAAGAAACATTATTGTATATCTTTTTTTGAAGCATCAGCAAATTTTCCAAAGTAATATAGAAGCTCTTTCATAGGATTCATGTGTCAAGTTGTTGGTGAAGTACATGTATCTATTTTATGTGTTTATATCTCTCTGTTTATAGCACATGATTGTTTTCTAAATCTAAATTATTCAATAGATAAATAAAGGGCATAATTTGTTTAAATCTACACTCTGCACCTGGCTACGAATAATTTCTATGTTTTATTTTGATCTTTGAATATAGAATTCAAGTAGCAATGCTCGATATTTTAAAGTGAAGCTTATTATGTTCTTCTTCTCCATGTCACAGACTTTAAATAATCAAGTCGGTTTGGCTACCTTGCCTTGTGAGATCTATCTATAGATACTCTATTTAATCTGTATTTTATGTAAGAGACTCCATAGCCTAATGGAAATCTAAGTTATCAACCAAGCACTCAAATACAAATCAAACCCCAAACTTAATAACTAGCCTAATATTCAATCAAACAAAGTTAAATCTTATAGAGAGAGCCCTCTCTGAAGCTAACAGGGCTAGATCCCAGCTTCCAAAGTTGGTTTGTGGTTACCTTGGTGATTTTCTTTTGCAACCTTAGAAAATTACTGAGTGCTAATAAAAAAAAATACCCCACACCATATTTGTTGGTGCCTTTGTGCCTCTATACCACCACCTTCCCTCGTACTATCAAATGTCCTCTATCGTCGAATACCCTTGTGCCCTACTTGAATGCCCCTGCTCAGTTAATGCTTTTCTCCGCAATGGGTTTATGTTTGATGCAAGGTTTATAATGTTTGTTGGTTTTTTGAATCATCCTCTAATACCAAATTACTCATATAATTATTATATTATTACATTTTGATTTAAAATCCCAACAATCGTCGGATATCTGCAAGAATTCCTTAACTATGAAATATTATATGGTAAAGGACTCCCGTCGGATATTTGGTAGTTAAGAAATATCGTCATATATCTGATGGTAAAGGAACTCCTATCGGATATCTGATGAGTGTCGAGATTTAAAAAACAAAGCAAAAAAATACATTTTAACTTATGACAGTTTTTCCATTCTTATTTGTTCCATCAGATTTCATCGTCATATTTTCTGCACGTGTATTCGTGATATATATATATAATATATATATATAATATATTATATATATTATATATATATATAATATATATATAATATATATATATATTATATATATATATATATAATATATATATATATATATATATATATATAAATATATATATATTTGTGTGTGTGTTGCTTGTAAATACTGTAATGAGTTGTGTTATAAAGCTCTAATAAGCAATATGGTGATCATGTTTTTAGCAGTTGGTATATTGTAAATACTGCAACAAGCTATGTTATTAATCTCCATAGGCATTTTGCTTTTCATAGAACACTGAGGATGGTGTTCCCCCAAGGGGGAGGGGTTTGTAACAACCCCTGGTGGATTTTTCATGTAAACAAAATAAAAACCAATGTCATGGGACATGTATTCCAAGCTAAATGGTGGGTAAATATTGTAGTGGGCATCATTTGCGGTTTATCAATGGCTATGGAAATTGGCAAATGTAGTAATAAATGGCATTTAATTAAGGAAATAAAGGAAAATAGGAGAAATGGAAGATGAAGAGACACAAATATGCATGCAAGGGAAATTAGAGAGAAAATGAAGGAAAATGAAAGAAAAAGGGAAAAGGAAAGGAAGAGACCAGACATCAATGATAAAAAGGCATCATAGAAACAATTCACTCTTTTGATCAGTTCACAACTTTTGACAATTTTTTATTCAAACCTTATTCATTCTATCTCTCTTACACTCTTACACACTTATAGCATTCTTGGAGCATCCTAGCATTCACTTGGACTTGGAAAGAAGCAAGTAAAGGACAAGCAAAGGAATTGTGGGCAACAAAAAAGAAGGTTGGACCAACAGCTACAGTTGGAGTTCATTTTAGATAACAGGTCGCATGTGTTATTTCCTTGCTAAGAATTGGATGCATGGTACATCCATGTGGTTCTTTGGTTATTTTGTTGTCATTAGCATGGGATTTGCGTGGATTCAAAGTGGTTTCATCCTTGTCTTACCATTTCCTGGATAGCCATGATGTAGTGGGTTCTCTATTTTGATTTAACTTTGGATGGTCGATAGGCTTGGATCCCGATTGAGGTGGTCTCAGGAAAATTCCCAAGGGTCAAGGGTGGAGATGGGATTTTACCTAGAACTCTTGACAGATGGGTGGAGATAGGAAAATTCCTCTTGAATTGGTGAAGGAAGTCAAATTAATCCAAGCTTGTTTTGATGTTAGTAATTTCTCCATTGGTTTAGGTGAAATAAGTGTGGTTGAGGGTTGAGGTGGTTTAGCCTCTAGAAGCCCTGGTTGGTTCTATTTTGGTTTAACCCATATGATCCCACATTCGTGCTTGGAATATGGCACGGGGGTGCTTGGCTGAAAGAGAGATTTGGTTCAACCCAATCTATGGTCGGGGGGTACATGGAAGTCCTTGACTTTGTTGATTTTGCATATGATTAATATGAGTTATTTTCTTACTATGATTGATGAGCACATGTACTAGTTATTGCGTTGATGTTATGGCTGGTTTTTCATGGATTGTATTCTAGTTATATGTTGGTTGCAGGCATGGTTAATAAATGTAGTCTTATTGTGGATCATGTTCATGAGTTGTTTAGTTATGGAATGGTTAATGTATGCATGGGATAACAAGTGTTGTTGCAACTAGCTTGAGAGGGAATTGAGCCTTCTTGATGATTCTCTGATGAATTTAAGAAGATCATGATCATATATGCATTCATGACATGTATCTACTATGTTTACTACAGGTTTGACAAAAATTTTATCATGTGACTGGCATGTTTGAGCAAGTTCTAGTCTTAGTATTCATTTCAAATATTTGTTTTCATTCTAGAATGAGTTCTAAAGAGTTATGGGTGGTACTAGGCAGTGCCTATAGGCTAGCACTGAAAAAGTGGCACAAATCTCACAATTGCGCCCTATGAACTGGATAATTTTGGTTATAACTGCATAGAGTAAGGCTCTTGCATGTGGCTGGAGCCTTCCAACCGCATGCATAGTGTGTCAAGCATGCGGTTGGGGTGTAAATTCTGAGAAGTGAAAATTCCAGCTAAGAGATTGATCACCAAGGGTTGTTGTCAGTCACTTGGGTGATCTAGTTTCCCTAAGGGGTAGAAATATGTTTCTAGTTAGTAGACCCCACTTCCATAGCTAGAACTTGGAGATTGAGTCATCTCATAGTAACACTCAGCCCATATTTACCCTGGAGAGATTGTAAAAGCGGGTAAATATGGGATGAGTGGTTACAAAATGGACCTCAAAACAAAAATGTATTACCAAAATCAACTTTGTAAGAACCAATAGATTAATTATGATGATGTCAACCATGAGGGATGATTCACCATTTTTGGAGTAAAAGTGTAAAATGAAAAAACTACTTTTTTCAACTTGTATTTTCAACTTATCTCTTTATTATTTTACTCCAATTTCAAGCAAGAGCACTTATTAAATGCGGAATTTAATTTTGCATCTAAGGAGTACCCATGTTGAATATTTTCAATGGAGACCAATACACGAAAAATGAGAAATACATGAAAAACATGCTTACAATCATGTTTTTCCATGTATTTCTCATTTTTTTATGTGGTAGGATCCATCAAAAGTATTCAACATGGGTACTCCTTGGATGTGAAACTAAATTCCACATCCAACAAGTGCTCCCGCCTGAAATTTGAGTAAAATAGTAGGAAGATAAGTTGAATAAGTAGTTTTTTCTTTTTTCACTCCAAAAATTTTGAGGTAATCTAATCTTATTTTATAATTTCCACTACTATTTTATAATTTTCCTTAGTGGGCTCATTTTAGACCCCAATTTTTCTCTAATGGAGAGAAGAAGGAATATTAGATCTTGTGCACATTGATGTGTTTGGCCTTGTGTTGGTTCCATCATTACGTAAATTTGTGTACTAAGTCTCGTTTATAGATGAATTTTCGAAGGATACATGGATATATTTCCTCGGCAAGAAATCTGTGGTAGTTTTTGTAGCATTGAATGTGTTGTAGCCACAAAATTTGGTGGAGAGACTAGAATACATGAGATCTCCAAAACCCAAAAATCGTTTCTGGAAATTCCACCTAGAAATGACTTAATTAGGTTATTAACCAATTTTTAAATATTTCCAAAGTCTAAACTTAGGGAATATGGTTAATTAATTAGTATTAATTAATTCAAGGCGAGAATCATCTAGAAACCCATGCGGGTCAATCTAGAGATGATCTAAGCCATTTATTAAGTTTTAATCCTTGTCATTGGTGCTCCAACAGAGGATTATAAGAGGAGGTCGATGTGGTGATGGAGAATATATCTGAGAGAACTTGAGCAGTTCGATTTCTTGGCAGATTGATTTCCAGAGTAGCAGCAGTCAGTTGTTGGAGAGAACTAGAGATCAAAGTAGTGTGTGAGGGGCAAAGACAATGAGGTTGGAGGAAGTATTCCAGATCTAGTGAGATCATTTGTAGAGAGGAAAAAGAGCCACAAAGAAGCTACATTGCAGCTTCTAGAGGAAAGTTCGATTTGTTGAGAGGGAAAGATGTCTTCAATTCCAGAGGTAAGGAAGGAGTCCCAAAGTGCTAGAGAAGCATTTTTCCAACCAACAGAAGGCAGAACAACTTCATCAGAGACCAGTTAGAGGTCATACGTCAAGCAGACTACGCAAAGCAGTGTAGAGGCTAATGTAGAGGATTAGAAGGCCGAGTTTCTAAAGGAAAGTTGTGTCAGGTTTGCCTATGGGGTGAGGTAATTCCTCACTATATTTTTTCTAGTATTTTCCTCTATAGGATTTCCATATTTTGACATCTAGTTGTACTCAAAATTTCTCACAGCTGCATAATAATAAAACCCTTAATTGTTGCATCGGTTATCCCAGGTTGGGTTTTTGCGGGGACTTTTGATCCAGGTGGATGTTGGTGGCCACCCGTCTATTCTACTTAGACCCCCACAACTATCTTTTTTAGTTTTTCAATTTCCTTGATTATAGCACAATTTACCATTTTTGGCAGTTTTTCGGGTCTTGAACTTCTAGAGTCATTTTGAGGCCCTTAATGACTTTTTTTTTTGTGAAAACTAGGGCAAACATGGATTTTTGACTAATGTTTTCCACTCAGAAATTGTATTCCTCAGATAGATCTTTCTAAAGAGGTATTGTGCACATCACATGGAGATCGTATGCCAAAATTACGACCCCGAGAAGTTGATGTAACAATTTACCCAAATGGGGCCCATAGTTTTGGTGATTCATCTCCTAGGGTTAGGTTTTTGGATGTTTAGCATTTTCCATTGTTTATCAATAACAAATAGGCCTCCGAGTCTCATTGTAACATAGTTCAGAGGCATGTAGCTGCCACATCTCTTCTCATAGATAAGCTACCATCGCCCGGGCTAGTCTTATTTCCATTATGTTTGTAAGCATATTTCAATATTTGATATTAATGAAATGAAGTGTTATTTATGCTGAATCTCTGTATTTACGGTTATATCTGTAATTTGTTGCGTTCCTTTTTAATTTCGGATCAACTTTTGTCCAAAAATAATTGTATTAATTTTATGCATGTGTGTTATCATTTCTTAGCTTCTAGCATTTTATTATTTCCAAATAATTTTATTTGTGAAGGTTGCAGTGTATTTATTCGATATTTTTCATAGTGAATAAATTTTTCATTAATTAACAATTAGGACAAATAATCTCATTTATTGCAATAGGGTTTCAATTACGAATTTTCACATAGTATCAGAGTGCAATTGATCAACCAGGAGCTCAGAGGGGAAAGAAGGAATTTCTTGTTCAATAAGAGCAGCAAGTCGAAATTCCTAGGAGCAGTGCAGTCTTTTTCCAAGTAGGCTAAATTACTTGAGGAAGTTCGTTTTTTCTAAGAAGAGAAGCAAAAAAATTCAATTTCCCAGATCGAGTGATTCCAGAGGTAGAGGGAGCAGCTCAGGTTTTTCGTTAGGCAAATTTGTGGCTGACACATAGGGTTTTGCAGCAATTTGCTATAGCAAAACCGAAGTTGAGTGGATGAGAGAAAAGCACACACAGAAGAGGGGGAATTTTCCTTAGGGAACTTCGAATCTCGAAAGTTTGAATTTCCAGTTGCAGATTGGAAATAGCAGCTTGCAGGATCACACAATCCAGAGAGGAGTGTGAGTAGCAGAGTAGCAGTCGAGCACAGGGAAAGAGGGAGTTTTTGACATTTTCAAAGATAGCCACTATAAGGCTTAGAGATCATGATAGGTTGGATGGGGCTTCCAACTATGTCATTTGGAAGGTTATGATGTCCTTCCTTCTAGATTAATATGGCCTAAAAGTCTACATTGGTAGTGTAGTGGCAGTTCCCTGGGATGTAGATTAGCATAAGGAATACAAGAAGGAGATGGTGTGGACAAAGCAGTTGATCCTGGATGGAGTCAGGGATCATATAGTCTCACATATAGCTCGCAAAAATACTTCCAAACATATGTGGGATGCTCTCTCCACCTTATATCAAGGAACTTTAAGCGCGCTTGAGCCAGAGCAGTTCTAGGATGGGTGACCTCCTGGGAAGTCCTGGTTACCGGGTGCAAGCCCCGGAAGTGATGATTGATGCTATGTGATTCGTTCTCCACATTTCACTAGTTTCAATCCCACTTCTTCACCCCTGTAAGCATCACCCGATGCAATGAGTGCTAAGTGAACTATTCAAAAATCATGAGAAATTAGTCAGTTACGACTACCTCTCATGGAAATGGTCATACGTGAATGACTTACCTAACGCAGTTGAATCCCAAAATGATATCTAATATAATGTACTGTGTAAACAACCATATTTAAACTAATAATCTTCTCAAACTTTAATTGCTTCAGGTAAGAAGGCTCGAGGTTTAACCTTTCCAATCACATTTTCTTGAGGTGAACCTAAAATATACAAATCCGAACAATAAGCCTTTGAGGTCTAGGATGGGACATTCTTTTTTCTTTTTATTATCTAAAATGTTAGCCCTTCTATCACTGAATCATCATTGCCTCCAATTATTTGGCAATGAATAGTAGGCCTTAATTCAATTGAAAAAACTAATAATCTTTTCAAAATTTATCTAGATGAAAAAAACATAAAAGTTTCTCATATCTATGACATGCAATGGTTGATGATGCGTACCACTGGGAGTGATAGACATGTTTCTTCTTTGGAGGTCACATGGCCATATGTGAAGAGGGTAGGGTATGTGCATTTTCATTAAAAAAAAGGAAAAAGAAATTGTAATGCAAAGTTAATCCTATATCCCATAACCAAGGCGGTGACATATGCCAATTTGATGTTTTTGTAGTTCATCTTTTATTATGTAGTATTTCTATACTTTGAATGGTCACAAATTGTGAGAAGGATGTTGTTTATAAAATTGTTGTTAATAGCTTTTTAACACTTTAGCATGAAAGTGTAATTTCTTTATTTCTTAGACCATAAGATCACATGATATTCGTTTATATATATAGTGTTGGAGTATTGGTTAATCGAAAAAGCTTCATTTATTTATATTTAATGGGAGTTGTCTATAATGCGACTTTTTGGAGATTCCGGTGACGGAATCCAGCGGAAGAAATGAGGTTAAATCTTGATTTTTAGCAGTTAAAATGATTTTTTAACGACATATTTGGATTCAGCGCCCTAGAAAACCCCTGGGAGCCATTGATTGTGCAGAAATTAACTATCAAACTTGGGATTCCAATGAATTGCTGCCGGATTTTGACCGGAAAAATCCGCCGAAAAAACTTTCAAAAAGTCGCGTTATAGACTACTGCTATTTAATGTAATTGATAGTTAAATTGAATATAACATTATTATAATAAAATTATTGATCACATTAAGGAATTCCCAAAATCAACAATAAAATGAATTTATTGACTTTTTTTTTTCCAAAATGTAAATTCTAAATATTAAACATTGAAATTATTCTAATTCTAACATGCTATGAATTACATAGATAAATGATTCTAAGCTTAATCTATATAATCCTTATAATGTTTACAATAAATTTATATGAAATTATATGAAATTCTTAAATAAGTTTAAATTAAAATTAAACCTAAAATAGGTATAAAATATTAAATTACATCTATTTATGAATATTTAGAAAATTATGATATATAATATATATATATATATTTTATAAGCTTCCAATAATTTAATCTTAAGGGATAGCTTAGTTGGTCGAGTTTTTGTTGCTAAGTACCTTGCCTATCAATGGGTTACGAGATCAAATCTCCTCAATGTCCTTAGGGCTAGGTTTCGCTAGTTTGGTTGGCAAACCTTGGAGTTGATTTACTTAGATTTTCTTGTTGATGTAGTGACCATTCAATACTTGTGAACTATATATATATATATGATGATGATGATGATTAACATCCACTGAGACCAAACTTTGGTCTATTAGAACTAGAGAAATGAATTATTTAGTTTGATTTAAGATTTTATTTTTATGCTCAAAAAGCTTGAGAGAAGCCCCTCTTAAACTCACTATAATTTTGACATCGTAAAAGGCTAGGAAGGTCAGTGTTGCAACAAAGATTATGCAATTGAGATCTAATGTGGTTGTAGCAGGGCCCTTTAAGAGGAAGTGATTTTCATCTTTGATGTTCATATTCTCACAAATATGGCAGATCCTTTCCATCCATGGTGTTTTAGGAACTGTCCAACGATCCGTTTCACTATGGAGCTCATGAGAGTTCGTTCTAATCTTGGCTATATTAATTTTCTTCTTTGAGCATCAAAATAGAGAGATAATTTTGATCTTCTAGGGTGGGGTTGATGACCTTATAATATCTTAATTTTCTTTTTGCTGTTAAATCTTTCTCACATCATATTTTTTCTTTGAATTTAGAAGTAACAATATTTTTAATGTTTTATAATGTAGCGTTCTCCTCGATCTCCTAATGGTTTATCCAGGCCTTGACGTCTTTATACCAACCTCGTTTGACCCTTAGATAGTTTTGGTTGGAATTTAAAGCTTGCTTAGGAAGTCTATGGTTTTCTATGTTATTGGGCTTGTGCTTGTACAACAAAAGCTTAGTCATAGCTAGGCTCTCGATAGGGGAAAGACCTATTTCTGTAAGGAGAATAGGATAAGGTGTATTGGTTTTATTTTTGAGGTTATACGTTATAAAATGCTTTTGGATTTACTCAATCTTTCTCCAGGATTCTCTAGAAATGTTATAACTCGAAACCTCACATCCATGTAAGATAACAGGAGTGACTAAAGTTTCAAAGAGACTTCTTTCTATTCCACATTACGAGGTTTGTCGTTTTACAATTATTTTCAATACCAAAATAAGCTTTCCACCCCCATTAATCTTTTTCTCAATGCTATAGTTCCAATTGAGTTTGTGATGAATATCAATTCCTAGTTTCTTGTAAGAAGACACTTCCTCAAAGTTGCTATAATAATAAATCATTAAATATAATTCTAATAATTGTGATGAAAAGTGATAAAAGAGTCATATAAAACTCTTGCCTAACCTGGGTCCTTTTCTGACCAAAGATGAGTTTGATTGGTACAATTTTTTTTAATAACATTATAATTGCATCTTTATATTTTATAGTTAAAATTACAATAATAATTTTAATATTAATAACTTTATTTTAGATAAAATAAACCTATAGAAGGACATTTTATCTCTACATTTTGTCTTGAAGTGACATATTTCATTTTACATAAACTAAGAGGATCTAAATGGAGTATTACTCACTTGTAACCATTACAAACTCTAAAAAAGTGTAACGTTGAAATTATATGTATATATAATGTTTGATGATGTATAGAAATGATCGAAAGGGGGATCTCCAAGGGGAACGAGAGCGGAAGAGCGGAAGACCAGGGTTGAGGGTTTCTGCGCATGATTTTCTCCATGGACAGATGCAGAGTAGGGAACTCCACTCCCTTCTACAGAGAGGTAGTGGTTAACAAGGGCAAGACACCTCCAGAATCAGGCAGAGGTAACACGATGGAAGGAGGAAAAAATAGGGAAGAGGAAACAGAAAGTAACAAGGAGAAGGAGAATGATAGCACAAAAAACAAGGAGGAAAATGATAAAAAACAGCGAACAAAAGACAGGAAACAAAAGGGACCGTGCAAGCCCAAAGCTGAAATCACTCTCAGAGTAATCTTAAATAACCCAGAGCTGCAGGCCCACAGGGAGCACATGCAAACTTATGCAATCATATACAAATTCATGGGACTATGGCCCATTGAAAAAGCTTTACAAACATGGATCAGATACCACTGGAAGCCTAAAGGAAGCATTGATCTTCATCTAGGATCCAAGGGATTTTTCACTGTGGTGTTTGCAAACATTGAGGACAAAGACAGAGCGTTTGAAGGTGGGCCCTACTTCTATGCAACAACAGGGCTCTATATGCGGCCGTGGATGATGAACTTCGTGCCGGAGTGGGAAACCTTTACCTCAGTCCTAGTTTGGGTAAGACTCTATTCGCTACCTCTGGATTATTAGCAAATAGAATCACTAACAGCCATAAGCAATAAATTAGGGAGGTATGTCAAAACTTCTGAAGCCACAAGAAGGGGAAAATATACCTCTTTTGCTAGGATTTGTGTAGAGATGGACCTATCTGGAGCACTTCCGGACGAGGTCATATTGGAGGTTTATGATGAGGAATGGGTGCAGACGGTTGACTACGAGCATATTCCATTTAGATGTCGAAAATTAATAAACACGGACACCTTCTTTGACACTGCCTTCTCAATAAGGTAGAGAACAAAAGCAAACCTAACACAATGAATGAAACAGATGGCTTTCACAAAGTAGCTCACAAAGGTAAAAACGGCAAAAAATGGACAAAACAACACCAAAGTGGAGACCAAAAAGTGAGGCCGAATCAGTTCCATGTTCTTGAAGAGGAGGAAGATACAACAGTTGAAAATCAAGTAATGAAGGATGGATATGATAAACAGGAGAAGGAAGAAGAAAAGGATCAAGAACAGGTAAGGGAAAAACAGAAAGGGATCATGATGAGTGAATCAAAGATGGATATGGATCAGGAAATGACCCAGAGCGAGATGGAAATGGAAGACAATGAGTTACAAGAGATTCTTGACAGAGAAGACCTAGATCTAGAAGGGTTCTTGAGTAAGGGAACAACGGGCGGGGTAGAATCTCTACCACAAGAAGAATGCAATCGAATAAAGCAGTTATTCTTATGGAAAACTCAAGCAAAGGGCTTGGTAGAAGATAACAACATTGAAAGACAGGGCAACCATGGAATGAAAGCAGTAAAATCAACTCCAAGAAACCCGGGGAAAAAAAGGGGCAGAAAAAAGCAGAACGAGCTATTAATGGAATGTGGAAAGTTCATGATAGACTCAGGTAAGATGAAAGATCTAACCAATTACTCCTTTACCAATCTGTAATTATGAAGTTTACAACTTGGAACATCAGAGGTCTAGGAAGCAAAAGAAAACAGAGAATGCTGAATAATAGAATGAAACAGGTAGTTCCGGATATAATTTTTGTCCAAGAAACGAAATGCTCTGTTCAAGAGATAAGACAAATCCATAGTAAGTGGCTCAACAGATATGAGTTTATAGAAGTCAAAGCATAAAATACAGCAGGGGGCAGGGTTGGAATTTCAAAAAAGACCAGCCCGTCAAATTTGAAGTTTTTCAGAGTTTCTAGCCTGTTTTCATGGTTTCAAAACAGAGTTTTGACAATTTTGTAATTCTTTGACCTGCATTTGAAGGGCAAATCACCCCATGACGGGCAATTTGCCCGTCAAATTCCAACCCTGGCAGGGGGTATCCTCATCCTTTGGAATCCCTAAAAAATAGGTATTATTGATGCGGATGCATCAAGGAATTATTTATCAGTTGTTATACAGCGTGTAGGAGACAGGGACACTTATCTTATAACGAATGTTTATGACCCTCAAAGGTTAGATGACAAAATCAAATTTATTGATTCCTTAGTGGATCTTCAAAATAGGTTTGTAGGGCTACCGTGGGTTATAGGAGGAGATTTCAACATGATTAGATCTCTCTCGGAGAAAAAAGGTGGTACAAGAGCACTAAACAAAGATTTCTCGCTTTCCAATGTTTTTTCAGAAAACATGAAGTTGGTGGACATTGAGACAAACAATGGTCTTTGCACATGGAACAACAAAAGCGGAGGGGATTCCCAGGTAGCTTCCAAGCCAGACAGATTCATGATCTTTGAAGAGTTCATGCTTCTAGACAAGGAAATAATAGCAGATATTCTTCCTTTTGGAGGCTCAGATCACTGGCCGATTCAAATGGAGATCAAGGGCATTGGCACCCCAAGAAACAAACCGTTCAGGTTTGAAAATATATGGCTTTCACACTCGGATTTCATCAGCAACATTGGAAAAGGGTGGGCTGAAGACCTACAGATTCAGGGATCATCTATGTTCCTGCTTCATAAAAGATTAAAACACATCAAGTAGAAGCTAAAGGAATGGAACCAGAAGGAATTTGGCAATATTTTCACTAGTAAAAAAATTGTGGAAAACAAAATCGTAGAGCTCAATTAAGCTTTGATCAAGAATGGCTTTGATAAAGACAAAAATGATCAAGCAGAGAAATATCACCAAGAATGGGAAATGCTGTGTAAACAAAAAGATTTTTTTTGGAAACAAAAATCTAGGGTTCTATGGCTAAAATAAGGAGAGCGTAATACTAAAATTTTCCACAGATCTACCATTGTGAACAGAACTCACAACATAATCTCTTCGATCAAGGACGAGAATGGTTAAATTCATCAATCCCATAAGGAGATAGATGCAGTGTTAATAAAGCATTTTTAGGACATTGCCAAGGAAAACTTTTTAGGAAGAGAACCTTTCATTAAGAACTTAATTAAACACATACCTAAACTGGTATCCAGAGAGGATAATTGTAATCTCAACAAACCTGTAACTGAAAAGGAGATAAGTGAGGTCCTCAAGGAAATGCAAAATGGCAGGGCACCAGGTCCGGATGGATTTAATGTGGACTTCTTCAAAGCCTGCTGGAATATTGTAGAGATAGTGGAAGATTCCAGGCGGAACAAGACCATTTTGAAATCTCTTAATACCTCCTTTATTGGCCTTATTCCAAAACATGATAATGCTTAAACACCAGAGAAATATAGGCCCATCGCCTTATGCAATGTTGTCTACAAGATAGTTTCCAAGGTTGTGGCTAACAGACTCAAACCCCTACTGCCCACGCTTATCTCCGGGGAATAAACAAGTTACGTAGAAGGAAGACAAATTCTGGACAACATAATTCAAGCTCATGAGGTGGTTCACTCGTTAACATGCAACAAGAGAGCGGGCATGATCATGCAACTAGACATAGCCAAAGCATATGAAAAAGTGAATTGGATATACATCAAAAAAGTGCTCACAGCGTTTGGTTTTGATCATAATTGGGTCAGATGGGTCATGGCCCTTGTGACTTCATCCAACTTTCAATTTTAGTGAATGGTTCTCCTTCGGAACATTTTCTCCCTTCCAGGGGTCTTAGACAGGGAGATCCGCTCTCTCCTTTTCTCTTCATCCTCATGATGGAAGGGTTGGGGCGGTCCATCAAGCATGCAAGAGTAATGGGAAGAGTTCAAGGACTCCAACTTTCGGAGAATGGGCAAGTTCCGACTCATCAACAGTTTGTAGATGATACCATGTTACAAGGAATTCCAACAGTTAAAGAAGCACTTGCTTACAAACAAATTTTGAATGACTTCATGAAGGCTACAGGTATGGAAGTAAACCTTTCCAAATCAAAAGTCTTTTTCTTTAACACTCATATTGCCATCCAGAGAAATGTCTCCAGAATTTTAGGCTTTCAAAGAGAATCCCTTCCCTCTAAGTATTTGGGGGTTCCTCTTACAGCTAAACCCCGACACAAGAGTATATGGGATCCATTAGCAACTAAAATGCAAGACAAGGTCAAGAAATGGACAAACAGATCTTCAAATTTCGCTGGTAGACTAGTTCTTACTAAAGCAGTTCTCCAAGCTATCACAATCTTTATGCTATCAGCCCTCCCAGCTCCAATAAGAGTCTTACAGCAATTTCGGAATATTCAACGAGATTTTCTATGGGGCAAAGAGGAAACAAGGAAAAAATGGGCTTTAGTCTCATGGGAAAAGCTCTGCAAACCCAAGAACCAAGGAGCCCTGGGTTTGGACAATCTAGAGATTCTCAACAAGGCTCTAGGAGCCAAACTTTGGTGGAGGTGGGTTAAGAATCCTAAAGCTCAATGGGAAAACATCTACAAGGAAAAATATGCCAATGCCTGACCGACTTCTGATATCATACGTATGAAAGGAACAGTGAAAGGCTCCCCCATATGGAACAAGGCCTGGGAGAACAAAGAAGTGGTTCAAAAAAAGAGTTTTTGGGAAATTAGAGAGGGAGATCTGGCACTTTTCTAGGAGGACAAATGGCAATAAGAACCTAATCTACTGAAAGAAGAATTTTTAGGCCTCAAGCATGAGACTGACAATCAAGGATTAGTAAAGGTGAAAGACTTTTGGGAGAATCCACATAATGTAGGAAAGTGGAGAATTTGGAAAAAAATAGAGGGCAGAGAGGATAGGACCCTCAACAGTAAAGCAGAGTCCCTTAAGAGAACGCTGGATCAGAGAATAATTTTAGTAACGGAAGGGCAGGACCCACTGAGATGGGGTAACAACAAAGATGGCAACTTTAGTATTAAGGAAGCTAAAGGTTTTCTCCTTGATCTGGAACCCCAAGCTCCAAATAAAACTTGGCAGAAGCTTTGGAGGCACAAAGGCTGGATGAAAATCAAACTCTTCATGTGGTTAGTTCAACACAACAAAATTTTAACCTGGGACAACCTTAAAAAAATGGGCATGCTGGGACCCTCCAGATGTCATCTCTGTGAGACCCAAGAGGAGACTATCGAGCATCTTCTCAACAATAGTATTTTCACCGACAGGATATGGGATTTTTTTATCAACATCTTCAAACAGTCTGATAGAGACAAAGAAAGTATTGCTAACACTCTAAACAATTGGAGGAATAATTTTTCTGACAATGAAGTTCTCAATTTTGCCTGGGATCTCTTGCCGAGTTTCATTATATGGAATGTGTGGAAAAAAAGGAACAAAAGAATATTCAAAGAGGTAAAGACTGCCTCACTTAGCCTAGTGGAGCTGATCGTAAAACAACTTAAGGAGACAGTTGACACCACGGTTAGGAATCTCCCCAAAAATCCTCCCTCAGTAGAAGAGTTAAGAATCTTCTAGTTGGTAGACATGCAGGGGCTTATTCCTCAAGGTCTAGACAGGAAAGCAAGCATGAGAGATAAGGTGGAGGAATTCTGGCATCCTTCCCCTGAAGGTTTTTTAAAGTACAACATTGATGGAACTTCCAAAGGCAACCTAGGGGACGCTGGCTTTGGGGGAGTGCTAAGGGATGATATAGGTAGCATAATCTCCCTCTTCCATGGACACTTAGGAAAAGCCACTAACAACATGGCATAACTAATGTCTTTGGAACAATGCTTAGAATTTTTGATACAGAACAATTACCAAAATGTTATAATAGAAGTGGATTCAGAGTTAATCATAAACGCAGCCAAGAGAATCAGTAATGGAACAGGGCTGGAAAATGTCACAAAACACTGGAGGTTAACTTGGGTTCTACATAGAATTCAAGTACATCTATAGGAACTTCATACTCTCATATTTATTCATGTGAGGAGAAAGGCCAACAAATTGGCATACATTCTAGCCAACCAAGGTATCAGCTGCAAAGATAGCGCAATTTTAATGAGGTGGAACACAATGGCACAGAGCAACCTGAAAAAAATCTGTCATAACCAGGCGAAGGAGGAAAAAGAAGAGTATAGAAGCAAAATGATAGAATACAACTAGTAATGGAAAGCGGTCAGAGGGCTTCACAAGGGTGGACAAAAAGGTACATGATGGAAGGTAAGCCAAGGTTAGCGGTAAAGTTGACCACGATCAGGAATATTCTCAATGGCAAGCGACAGAGTTTCCCTGACCGAAGAAAGTAGCAACTAAAACTTCCGCATCACCCAATTTTTTCAGTAGCTGAAGTCAAAACCACCATTGGAGTGGTTTCAAAGTGATCGCACCACTTTCATGTTAAAAGTGGTTTGAGATTTTTGGCAGCGATGCCATAGAGAGCATGACACGTGGAGGAGGGCCCGGTCCAAAAACCACTCTCTCCACTCCCTAAAGGTCAACGATTTCGGGCGCGCGATTTTTGGCTCAGCCGTCCGATGGAGCAAGGTAAATCAACGCTCTGGATTGAACGAGCAGTTTGGTGGGGCTTGAGGGTTAATCTGCTTACCTCTGCTTGGTGCGAGAGATAGCTCAGCTGTTAGATGAAAGAAAAGATCGAACGACAACGTTTGAAAGTTGGTCTGGGTTTTGTATATGTGGTTTCACATGGGGAGGGCTCATAGCATCTGAGTTGCCCAATGTTTTTTTGTGGTTGGATGCAAAAAGGGTTGGGAGAGTAATTTTGTGAAACGGAGGGTTAGGCTTTAGTTTTGCACTTTTCTTTGCCCTGTGACCAATAGAGTGAAGGATTTTGTTCATATTGTAAATTTTATTTGATTTAATGATAAGAAGGCACGTCTCTTGCTTTAGCAAAAAAAAAGATGATGTATATAAATGAAGAGAAATGCATGTTATTAGTTCTTTCTTCACTAGGGACTATAACATTTGGCTCACGGTCGAAGTGTGTTAAATTTGCATTATTTTATTGTGTTTTTGCAATTTTAACCAAAGTTTTGGGAAAATGCTAAATATTCCTATTTTTTTGTAAATCCAAAAATATATTTCTAATTTTTTATTGGGTCTAATGAGACATAATTCCCCTAGTGTAGAGCATTTTTTTTTGTAAGTGGCCATTCCATCGGTGAGTGCTCTAACACTGTTATGCTACTGCTTTGCCCAATGATGCCATAACTAATGTGGTTGCAAGTCCTTTCTATAGGCAAGGGGGCGAAGAGGGGGAGGGTTGAACAAATCTCCAATTAATATGAAGCTCTGCATAAGGAGATCTCCACACAAGGATCATGAGATTCCTTGTGCGACGCTTTGCTTCTGCATCTATCTATTATGATCATCCAAGCAAAGCCACGATTGGCTGATCAACAAAGCCAGAACCTCCATTAATGAGCTCAACCAACTTCCACCTTGATCTTTCCAAATAAGTTACCTAAAGTTGAAGACGAGGGTATTAAAGATCAAGTAGAGCAGGTAATAACATTGGAAAATGAGGCTAGTGTTAAACTAGAAGTGAGGGAAATAGAACACACGAGAGAACGAGACAAAGACCATACTCAAGAATGATCAAACATAGTTGTAAAGGCTCGAACCTATCTTCATCTTTGAAGCCACCCACTCACAACGATTCACCAATATTTTTTTTTAATTAGCTCACCCTATCAATCATAGCACCTTCTGATTCACCCTATAACAACAACACATTGTAAACTATTCGTAAGTTCTATTGTGTAGAGTGTGGACAACATCACATTTTCAACAAATTTGTTTCCAACAAACCCATCAGAGTGAGTTTGAAGGTCAAGAATGGTAGATTTGGAAGTCTTAACCTTAGCGCAAATTTATTATTGGATGGTGATGATTAATTTCCTATGCATTTATTTCATTGCTCAAGTATGCTTGTTACAAGTTGAATTGGGAGTGCTCAGGTAAGAATGGTTCTGGTCTAAGTGGTTTACCTTATGGCCACACGAAATTCCCAGACCAACCATTGTGCAAAAAATTTCCATAATGGGATCAGGGGAGACGAACAAACAAAATTGTGGCGTTCAACGAGTTGGGTGGTGAAGGGAATTTGATAACATCAATATATGATTCATTTGAAAAGAAATGGACGATGTCAAGACACCTACCAAGGGATTGTAGGACAACATAAACCAATAGAACAATTTTATGCAAAGGTTCCCTTTAGTGTTTGCGGAATATAGAGCCCGTGGTGAAAGGCATTATTGGCTTTGTTGCACAATTTTTGTCAAAGTTCCAAGGAAGCGAAAGTACCAATTTTTTCAACAGGATCAGATTATCTATTAGCAATCTTACATGTCATTGTAAACCCATTTTGTAGGTTATGTAATGTAAACGATCCTAGTAAGACCTTGAGAATATGTAACAATCTAGGAGGTTTTTAACCTCACTTATTACCTGTGTTTCTAGACACGATTAATCAGAAGAGTTTTTTCCCTCCAGCTTAAACCCCAAAGCTAGGGTGAAATTTATTGTCATAATCTTAGATGAATCAATATTTTTAGTCGAGTCTAATGTAAAAGTGATTTGGGAATAATTTAAGCTATTTGGCTTAATTATTTTATTATAAAGCACTTGGTTTACTAGATCATATTGTGTCACAGATGGGTTATGTGTCTTGAGAGTGTAAGCCAAATGTGTATTCCCCCTTTGAAGGTTGTGAATGTAAAAATTTTATGTATTAAAAGGTGGAAAATTATTAAATCCCCTCATGGGTAAATTAATTAATTTTTTTGGCAAAATAAAATAAAATTCTAAGCCAAAAAATTAACTAATTAGACTCAATTAAATTGTCTTAGGAAAAATAATTTTCCAAATGGAAAAATTTGTGTCCTAAAGGAATCAAATTTTAAAGGTCCTCCACCAAGGGAATATTGTATATTTCAAGAAAATTTGGACCCTTGGACCTTATTGGTTAAGTCAAAGTCAAAATTTTGAAAAAAATAACTCAAAATAACTAATTTTGAGAGAATAAAAATAAAATTAAATAATAAATTCGAAAATTTCTCATAAAAAAAAACAAGGGCCAAGATTAAAAGATATTGAAGTGTTTATCAACGACTGAAATTATTTTGACAAGGATCAAAGAAACTAGTCGTTAATTTTGCACTTGGAGGATTTATCTATAAATTAGAGAGTCAGTTGAGTCTCTAGCACGATGATCTTTAGCTAGAAATGAAAGCATCTTCGTAACTAGTGTCCAAAGATAAAATCATACTATTGATAGTTTTGGGCTAATCTTATATGGTTTGATTCCCCATGTGATCTAACATATTATTTTTGAGATAAATACATAGTACTTGTAGGTACTTCAGTGCTTAGCCTCCAAGTTCAGAATCTTGGGCATGAATTACTATTGCTTGGATTCCAAATATTTATATGGTGGATTAAATCTTCGCTAAGTCTATAGTATATATTGGGGTTTCTAAAGTATTTTTAACCTTTCTTCAAAGGAAAAAACCATAAAAAATATTTTTCATAAAATTCAAATTTTTTCAAAACCCTTGTATATTTGTAGATCTTGTGAATAATTTTGTAAATATAATTTGTAAATGATTTTTTCTAACTTGGGTTTTGGGATTTTAAGTATTTTCGTATATATTTTGGGTTTGGGTGTTGTATTTTTTCATTTTTGTAGGTTGGATCAAGGAATCAAGTGGAAAAAGAGTCAGATCTAGGCACTTGAGGGGAAGATCTAGTCTCTTGGAAAATTTGAAGCATTACCCACGAAAGAATTTTTAGAAAATTGAAGAGTTGAAGCATAATTTTTTTTTTAGTAAGGGTTTCAAGGTTTTCAGGGTTTTTAGCCCTGGTTTTCCCCTCGAAGCTCTCAGCGTCCCTCCTTTGGCCCTCTACGTCACTGTTTCTAGCCTATCTAAGGCTAGTCATGAGCCCTAGGGGCTACGACCTCAACTCCTAAGCCTTTCACATGCCTCTCCAATCCTCGGCCCTCCTTCCTCTTAGCCCTCCTCTGCTAGCCCTCCTCGGCCCTCCTTCCTTCCTCGACCCCTCCTCCTCTCCATCTCCCCTCTCTTCCCTTAGCTGCAATCATCTAAGGGCTTGCGACAACCCTTCTAGGCCTCATGGCCTTAAACCGTAGTCCTTAGGGTCCTCCACAGGCCCTCGACGCCCATCTCACCCTAGGTCATGGCCCTTGTGGGCCCACGAAAACCCTTTTAGGGCCTCTCCCTTAGCTGTTATGCCCTCTAAGGCATCCCTGTTCCAGTGTTGACCCTCCTTGGCAGTTTTCAGCCCAACACTAGCCCTATTGGGCTTGGTGTTAGCCTTCCTTGGCCTTAACATGCCCTAGATTCTCATCTGAATTTTTTAAGACTGATTTCTTAGTGATTTTGCATGTTTAGGGTCTCCAAAATTTTGATTTTCAAGTGGCATATTCATCCTAAATTTTTGGGCCATTTGGGCAAGTGCTTCTATACGGCTTGAGGCCTAGGGTTTGACCTCTAAACCTTAGCTTTATCTCTGTTTTATTACAACAGTTAAATCAACAATTACGCCATAAATTCATATGCTACATGGTTAAAATTGTTTAAAATTGCAAAATTTTCATTTTCATGAATTTTGGCCACTTGGGCACCCTAGATATAGCCTAGATATATGTTTATGGTTGTTATAATTTATTGCATAATTGAAAATTTCAGATCTGAAATTTCTGAAGCATACACTTAAAAAGGGTCAAAATTCAAAGTTTTCAATTACAATGAAATTTTCCTATTTTTTGGTTGTTTTAGGCATTGATTGTAGTTTCATTAGCTTGCTCATTTGTCATTTATTTACCATTGAAATAAATATATCAGATCTAGAATATCTCTGAAAAGACATCTTAAAGGGGCTAGCACAACTGATTTTTCTAAGTTTGTCAAATTTTCTTTTTCGAGGAGAAAATCCGTAATTTCCATTAATTTCATAAAATTACATGTTGTAGATGCTAAACACATATGCATAAGTGTGGGCAAAGCCACTTACAATAACTATACTTCAAGAGAAGTATACAAAAAAGCCCTCAGACAGGGCAACAAGTAAATGGGTATGTAAACCCTAAACCAGTCTGCAGAAAACACACCAGTCGAGGATGCCCATACCCATCACAACAAACAAAAGAAAAAACAGTGCCTGAGGAATGAGAAAACTCTAAATCTGGTCGCCTAGATAAGGAGGAGAGGCACGAAATGAGGTAGAGAGCAGCCAAGGTAGCCACTCCTCCCCCGCCCCCTCAAACTCTCCTCCTGAAACCAAAGAAACCAGATGTAGAAACCAAACTGCCTCATACATCCTCAACAGCCTGCAGAAACCCCAGCAAGAAACAACCATGATGAAGCGGCACGAAACGATGCAGAGACAGTCCTCCACACCCCAGTTCCCTCAACGCTCCAAAAACTTGCAGAGGTAATCCAAGAAGCAACCAAAAATAGGATCAACGGCCTCAGCAAGGGATCCCATCAGGTCCCAACCAGAGCAGAGGCGAGTCTGGGGGCAGAGGCGGCTAGGGCAGCCCCCTCACCCCCACGAAGGGTAAATTTAAAGATCAAAAATACCCTGCACACGCTTCACGGCTCAGAACAATAATGCTAAAGGCCTACTCCTTCGTTGTTCGCCAAAGCAGAGCGACATGGTAGGTCGAGCAGTAGACCGCTGAAACCCGCAAGACACTAACACTCGCCGCCGCCTCCCGACTCAATGCTCGAAGCAAGTCCCCCGGAACTCTTCCATTGAACTCAGAGCCCAAGATGAGCAGACCTCCAAATCGGGATCGTCAAAGTCGAAGACGAGGAAAAGGACATAGAGCCGCGCTATGGAAAATGCACGCCGCGAGGGTTCGAATCTGCAGGAATGGGGGTAACGGAGGCCGAAGTTGAATCTCCGCCACAGGCAATGCAAAAACCGTAGGAACTTCAAACCCATGTTATAATTCAAGTTTGTCAAGTTATTTGGTGGTTGGGTTAATTTTTGTGACATTGGGAAAACATAAGCATTGCTAAATTGATACTTGTTTACTAATGTAATAACTTGTTTAATGTTGTCATAATAGTCACTTGTTACTTATAAAAATCAATGGAACATAAAGTGCCTAAGTATCTTCATATTTTGTTACTTGTTCTTAGTATTAATATTGTGAAAGTGGCTAACATTATGAGTTTATGTTAAGAGAATTCACACTTCACATTTAATAAGCTCACTCACCTAAAAGCACTTGAATCATAAATTGTCTTGGTGATAAATCTCTTGATCATATTGGTATCTTGTTGATGTGATTAAATTTCTCTTAATAATTTCCATTGAAGTGATAAGGTCATTTCTAATCTTGTTTTGGGCATCTAAGTTTCCATTGGTTATATAACAATATTTGGCTCATCTTCAGTATTGAATTTTGTTGAATATTGGCATCTTATAGTTTTGTGGTTAATTGTTAAGTAATCTAACATCCTAAAAAATATCTTGTGAAGTTTCCACTTGTATCTTTCAGCGTTTATCTTGTTAACATTGTTATTTCAATATTGTTAAAAGTATTGTGGCTTTAAGATTATTCACATTAAGTATTTTTAGTAACACAAACAATCTTGATTCAAGATAATTTCACTCATCATCTTGCATAAGCATTCTAGGATCTAGCCTGCATTAAAACTTACCTCCTAGCATAAACTAGGTTGATACAGATCTAGGGCACCCTTCTAACCTAACTTGAGAGTCTTGGCAACTCTTTGATGGTTAACACGGTGACCTTGTAGTCATTAGAGCCACAATTTCTGTAGCGTTGGAGGCATCAAATGATAGGAACACAATAGAAGGTATCGTTAATCAGGCCCTAGCCTACTTCCTGTTGGCCTCCTTCCCATAACCTACCTTGGAGCCCAACTTCAAAATAGTTAAGGGAAGGCCACACTTATACTAAGTATATGATTAAAATAAACTAAGATCATTGCATCTCACATGGGTCCTAGGACATTGAAATCGGTTTTCAAAAAAGGTTGATAACTATAGAAGAAAAACATGACAAGGAGCTAAAGATCATGAAAATTAATCACTCCAATCAGATACCCACTATAGGGGAAAGTGCACTCAAGAGATGAAGGTTATGATGTCCAATATGCAAAATCATTTAATTGCCATAAAAACAGAGAATGACAGAACAATAAAAGATATGGAAGCTCGTCATATACATCTTCAAAATAAGTTGTTAACCATAGAGGAAAGACATGCCAAGGAAATCAATGGTATAAAGGTTGAACACTCAATTAAGATGGATGCCATCAGAATTGAAAAGGCTAGTCTTTAGAATATGTTGCAAATGATCAGACTGAAGGATCCAAGGGGAAAGCATAAAGGACTTTTCACGACTCACGGGTCCTTGGTCCTCTAGAGCATTTCTCATCTCATTGCAAGAAGGTCACCATAGTTGGAAAAGATCTTGAGAATGATCAATCTTATGTCTCTCATTTGATAGAGTATATTCAAAATAAGATGGGGCATACTTCATATTCTTTAGATCTTTCATCCGAACATCTTGAAGATCAAGATAGATAATCTATAATGGTCTCATTGTTGACATCACGACCCACCAAGAAGAAAAACAAAAAGCAAAAGAGAAAAGGGAAATGGCTTGATGCATCTGATGGCCGAGAGCAGCCTGATATTCGGATAAGATAGAGTCCTATGATATGCAGGATCAGGCAGGGCACATCTGAAAAATTACCCACAGACTTGCGAGAAAGTCAGCAGATCCTTAGTATGCACTATGTTGAAGACATCTGATGCCATAAGGCATCTTTGTATAGTATCTCTAACCCTACTCCTTTTCATTTATGCCATTAGATAGTTCTACTTAACACATTTATGTTATGCCTTCTATATTTTAGTTTGTTAGAGCTGATTTTTCTATTCTGACAGGATTGATTATGTATGCATAACGATTTTGATTTTGAATGGATATCTATTTGATGGACTTCTGTTTTCTTGGACGTAGGATTTTGGGGTTCTCACATTACTTCTTGGAAGAAACGTGTCCCCATATGGAGTCAGATGTTGCACAATTTTTGTCAAAGTTTCAAGGAAGCGGAAGTACCAATTTTTTCAACAAGATCGTATTATCTATCAACAGTCTTACATGTCACTGTGAACCCATTATGTAGGTTATGTAATCTAAATGATCCTAGTAAGACCTTGATTATACGTAACAACCTAGGTAAGCCTATAATTTTGATGACGAATTTCATCCTAGGAGGATTTTTAACTTCGTTGTTCACCTGTGTTTCTAGACACGGCTAATCAAAGAGTTTTTTCCCTCCAGCTTAAACCCCAAAGCTAGGGTGAAATTTATTTTCAAAATCGTAGGTGAGTCCTAGTGTTTTTTGTCGAGTCTGATATAAAATTGATTTGAGAATAATTTAATTTAGTTTGCTTAATTATTTTATTACAAATCACATGGTTTACTAGATCATATTGTGTTGCATATGGGTTATGTGTCTTGAGGGTGTAAGTCAAACGTGCATTCCCCCTTTAAGGGTTGTGAATGTAAAAATCTTATGTATTATAGGGTGAAAATTTATTAAATCCCCTCATGTAAATTAATTAATTTTTCTGGCAAAATAAATTAAATCATAAGCTAGAAAATTAATTAATTAGAGATCAAATTAAATTGTCTTAGGAAAAATAATTCTCCAAGTGGAAAAATTTGTGGTCATAAACGAATCAATTTTCAAAGGTCTTCCAGCAAGGGAATGTTGTATATTTCAAGAAAATTTGGACCCTTGGACTTTGATGGTTAAGTCAAAGTCGTTTTTTTAAGGAAATTAGCTCAAAATAACTAATTTTGAGCTAATAAATATATAATTAAATCATAAATTCAAAAATTCCTTAAAAAACAAAATCAAGGGCCAAGATTAAAAGATCTTGAAGTGTACGATGATTTTTGGATAAAAAATTGCTGCAGAAGCATCTTTGTAACTATTATCCCACTGTGAACTATTTTTTCTATCATAATAAAGACTTTGGGGCACAATTCAAGTTGTTTTTGCTTATTGATCTATTTTTTCATTAAATGGAGATAAAATCATACTATTTATAGTTTTGGGCTAATCTTAGGTGGTTTGATTCCCCATGTGATCTAACAAATTATTTTTGAGATAAATACATAGTGTTTGCAGGTACTTCAGTCCTTGGTCTCCAAGTTCACAAACTTGGGCAAGAACCATTGTTGTTTGGATTCCAAATATTTATATGGTGGATTCAATATTTGCTATGACTATAGTATACATTAGGGTTTCTAAAGTTTTTTAGTCTTTCTTCAAAGGAAAAATATCCATAAAAATTAATTTCCTCAAAATTCAAAATTTTTCAAAACCCTTATATATTTGTAGATCTTGTGAATAATTTTGTAAATATAATTTGTCAATTATTTTTTTAAACTCGGGTTTTGGGATTTTAAGTACATTTTGTATATATTTGGAGTTTGGTTATTGTATTTTTCATTTTTCTAGGTTGGATCAAGGAATCAAGTGGAAGAAGAGGTAGATCTAGGCCCTTGAGTATAAGATATAGTCTCTTGAAAAATTTGTAGAGCTACCCACGAAAGAATTTTCAGAAAATTGAAGAGCTGAAGCATAATTTTTTTTTGAGCAAGGGTTTCAAGATTTTCAAGGCTTCTAGCCCCGATTTCTCCCTCCAAACCCTCAACATCCCTCCTTTGGCCCTCTGTGTAATGGTTTCTAGCCTCTCTAAGGTTAGTCGTGAGCCCTAGGGGCTACGACCTCACCTCTTAGGTATGTTGCATGCCTCTCCTCCCCTCGATCCTCCTTCCTCTCATCCCTCCTCCTCTCCTTCTCACCTCTCTTCCCTTAGCCGCAACCCTCTAAGGGTTTGCAACAACCCTTCTAGGCCTCTTAACCTTAGGTCGTAGGCCTTAGGGTCCTCCGCAAGCCCTCGGGCCCCTTCTCACCCTAGACCATGGCCCTTGTGGGCCCACGACATCGCTTTTAGGGCCTCTCCTTTAGCCATTAGGCCCTCTAAGTCCTCTCCCTTCCAGCATTGACACTCCTTCATAGTTTTCAGCCCAGTGCTAGCCCTATTGGGCTTGGTGTTGGCCCTCCCTTACCCTAACATGTCCTAGATCCTCATCTAAATTTTTAAGACTGATTCCTTGGTGGTTTCGTAGGTTTAGGGTCTTCAAAATTCTGATTTTCAAGTGGCATCTTCATTCGAAATCTCTGGGCCACTTGGGAAAGTGCTTCGACAAGGCTTGAGGCATTTGGTTTGATCTCTAAATCCTAGTTTTATCTCTGTTTTATTACAACAATTAAGCCCTAAAATGACATGCTACATGGTCAAAAATGTTTAAAATTGCAAAATTTTCATTTTCATGAATTTTGGCCACTTGGGCACCCTAGATATGTCCTAGATCTATTTTTATGCTTATTGGAATTTACCGCATTACATAAAATTTCAGGTCTAAAATTTCTAAAGCATACACTAAAAAACAATCAAAACTCAATTTTTAGTTATAGTGAAATTTTCCTATTTTTTGTTGTTATAGGCTTTGATTGTAACTTTTTTTTTGTTGATAATTGGGTGAATCCTGAAAATCACTCTTACCCTGTGGCTGAGAGGCCACGACTCAGGGGCATCTAAGCCGTCAAAGTCACCCGGGGATCAAGGGCCTGAGCCGCACCGGAGGAAACCATGATGGATTTTTTGGTATCGGCAAGACTAGAACCGGTGACCTTTGCATATGGAGCACCTTAACAGGGCGCTCCTTCACCGACTGTTCTATATCTCTTTGATGATTGTAGCTTCATTAGCTTGTTGGTCTGTTATTTATTTACTGTTGAAATAAATATATCATATCCGGAATATCTCTGAAATTACATCTTAAAGAAGCTAGCACAACTAATTTTTTCAAATTTGTTAAGTTATTTGGTGGTTGGGTTCATTTTTGTGACATTGGACAAACATAAGCATTGCTAAATTGATATTTGTTTTCTCTTGTAATAACTTGTTTAATGTTGTTGATACTATGCAGTTGAGGTATTAAAACCCAGGATTTATGATTAGATTTTTGGTGCTCTGACGATTCAAGCAGGAGCCCTAGTTTGAACTCTTAGAAGCTCTCCAAATGGCCACTACAGAGGCCTCCCCCCCTCCCCCTCTAGACGTTGACGCTGCTTTCCAGACTCTGGTGGCCTCCCTCCTGAAGCGTGTGTGACCTGTTGCGTCTGCTTCTTCCAAGTTTGTCAAGCGGAATATTGAGGCGAAAGGCATCTCCTTGCCAGATGGAGCTCGTTTCACCTCCCTGACTTACTCTAAGAGAGTGTTAATTGAGAAATTCACAGGTATGTGGCCCTCACCTAGATCTATGGAGGCTTGGATTAAGAAAACTTGGATTCCCATGATGTAGGATGAGATTGCTCTCTTTGCTATTAGCAATGGCTTCTTTATCTTTTTATTTGAAAACAAGGAGGATAAGGAGGTCGTTTTTTTAATGGACCATATTTCTTTGGCTCCATAGAGATGTATTTAAATAAATGGATCCTTGATTTCAACCCTAATGAGGACATCGATACTGTCATTCCAGTCTAGGTCAAGCTTCCTCGACTCCCTATCTCCCACTGGAGCAACGATTGCCTTCAGGTTATCGGTAATGGAGTGGGGAAATACTTGGATAAGTCTAAGCCAAAAGGCTCACAAATTGTACGTGCTAAAATTTGAGTGGAAGTAGAATTGGAAAAGGGACTTCCAGCTGAAACCAATCTAAAATTGGGAGAATGGAAGCAAATAAAAGTCTTAGACTATGAACAAATCCCATTTAAATGCAGACACTATCATGACTATGGCTAGTTTGTCAGAGACTGCACCAAAGCTGGGAATGATAAAAATTTGGATGTTTTGGCTACTCAGGAGGAGTAGTGGCAAAAACCAAAAAAATATCTAAAAGGTAAAGGTTTTATGTTAAATACCTCATAGTATGTTGGTCAACAATATGGTTCCATCCTCCTCGAACCCGTTCAAAGTTTCGAGTGATGAGGATATGGAGCTGGAGGCTCCACTTCGGACAATCATGGAGGAGACTCAGGAAAGATAAAAAGGAGAACTAGTAATGGAAAATAGCTCAAAGGAGGGTGGGGGTGAAGTTACTCTGCCAAAGTCTACACCTGTCACTGATGCACCTCTGAGTAGCCAGCATAAAGTTCATGTTGTCGCTCAGAAAAGATCGTGTTGTCGCCCATCATTTATCCCAATCTCTTTCTCGGGCTGATGATTATAGGAGCCAGGAAACTGACCCCACCAAGAAAGTTGGGAGACCAAACAAAAGGACACAGAGAGAAAGGGAAGTAGAACTAAATAAAAAGTTCGGGAATCAAACAGTGATTTCAGAAATTCTAAAAGGGAAAAAGACAAACAAAGAAGGAAAGGATGATGGTTGCTCCCCCTCTACTCAAAAGTAATGAAAGTAATATCTTGGAACATAAGGGGGCTAGGAAACCCTGCTAAAACCCTAGCAGTTAGAGACATAATAAAACAAGAATATCCATCAGTGGTATTTCTTCAAGAAACAAAGTTAGAAGAAGCGGAGATTATGAAAGCAGCTAGAAATTTTTGAAGAGACAGATCAGGGTCAAATTAGTCCTCATGGGGAGCTTCAGGAGGATTAGGCAAATTTTGGTTGAACAAGAAATTAAGACAAAATCTTGGATAATGGTCCTTTTGGAGGATAAGGAGATAGGGGAAAGAATACCCTTCATAAATATCTATGGTCCAGTGCTATATAGTGACAAGGCAGATTTTTGGGCCTCACTGGAGGTGTTAAAGGAAAGGAATTATCACATTAATAATATAACGGGAGGGGATTTCAGCACAGTACTAAATACGACAGAAAAAAGAGGAAGGTCTGTGTTCAAGGATCCTTTTAGACACAGAATGGAGGAAATTATGAAACGATGGGATCTAATTGATATCAAACCTAAGATCGGGAAATACACATGGTCTAATAGATGGGTTGGCGATCATTATATTGTTGCTCACCTGGATAGGTTTTTGTTGCATAACAACTGGCTTCTCAATGGTTTGGAATTCTTCTCATCTATTGAATATTAGGGAGACTCATATTATCACCCTATCATGATTTCTATGGAAAAGGTTAAAAATCTTCGGTCGTCACCCTTCAAATTTAATGCAGATTGGTGCCAAGATGAAGAGGTTGGGAATATCATAAAGCAAGCATGGACTCGCCAAATTCGGGACTCGCCCAACTTTGTTTGGGAATCTAAGCTAAAAAAATGTCAAGAAAGAATTGAGGAAATGGCTTAAAGAGAACTACCAGCCTCCATGGAAAAAAAGAAAAGAGAAAGTCCAAGAACTAGAAGAACATTACAATATGATGGAAAAAATTCATATTGAAGAATCACATATTCAAAAGGAAAAATACCTCTCCACTCAGATATTCAATCTTAGCAGGCAAGAGAAAAATTTGTGGAGGCTTAAATCTCGCAGTCTTTGGTTGAAAGATGGGGACTCTAACACTTCCTACTTCCACAAACAAGTAATGGATGGAGAGAACAGGAATAGAATCAGGGAAGTAAAGGTAGTGGGTGGGAAAATAGTGAGCACCTCATCAGAAATTAAAATGGAGGCATATAATCACTTCAAAACTTTTCTCAATTCGGATTGCATTTCTTTAGAATGCACCCCCGATTTCCTTTGGGATTTTCCCTAGATTGTCTCTCTGCATTCTAGTTTGTCTCTCTCTAATGTAATTTCAGAAGAAGAAGTTCGAAGTGCGATATGGCATTTGGAAATTGAGAAGGCTCTAGGTCCAGATGGTTTTTCTATCAATTTTATCGTTTATTTTGGAATGTCATAAAAAAATATCTCATTAAAATGTTGAACTATAGCAGAGTTAAAAATAAACTGGGGGGTTGCACCAATTCTACCTTTCTCGCCTTGATTCCAAAAGAATCCAATCCCACCTCCTTCTTTAGATTTCACCCTATTTCGCTTTGCAACTCTTCCTATAAAATCTTGACGAAAATCATTGCTAATAGAATTAAACCCTTGCTTCCATACATTATCTTTGAGAACCAAGGAGGGTTCATGCAACATCGGAACATCCTGGTACAAGAAGCAATGTATTCAAGCAAAGAAGAGGGAACACTGGATTGATCATCAAATTGGATATGGAAAATGTGTTTGATTGTTTAAATCACTCCTTCCTCTTCCTTGTCATGGAAAAGTTA
Organism: Pinus taeda; assembly: GCA_000404065.3. Classification (NCBI taxonomy): domain Eukaryota; kingdom Viridiplantae; phylum Streptophyta; class Pinopsida; order Pinales; family Pinaceae; genus Pinus; species Pinus taeda. The sequence continues at coordinate 70,402 of APFE030744453.1, forward strand.
GAATTTAGCAATGAATTCATCTCTTGGATTAAATCTTGTATTGGTTCTCCTTAGATCGCCCCTATATCAATGGCTGTTTTGCCCTCTTCTTTGTGTCTTCGCCAAGGATGCCCACTATCACCTCTTATTTATATAATCATGGTTGAAGCTCTAAGTAGTAAATTAGAAGTTGGGCAGCTGGATGGCTCCCTTCTGGATCTTAATATTGCAAGAAATTTCAGGGGAATTAATCACTCTTAGTTCGTCGATGATACTCTACTAATCAGAGGAGCCTCATTGGCAATCGTTGCTAGATTCAAAATAATTCTAGATGGGTTTCTTCATCTCTCAGGGGGATTGATCAACAATTTGAAATGTCAATTAATTGGTTGGAATTTCCAATGGGAAACATTGAATGCTATAGGCCAGATGTTGGGCATCCCTGTGGACCTTCATCGTTCGTCCTTCAAATATCTTTGGATTCCTATATCACTAAAACAAGCCTCAGGGGAATTTTGGGAAAATGTACTTCAAAAAATAAGGAACATGGTGCACTAATTGGGAGTTAGATGGCTCAATTTGGCCAAGAGAGTTTCCCTAATTAAATCTGTTCTATCCTCCCTTCTGGATTATTTGGGTGCTAGTCTCTTAGCACCAGGCTACATCAATCAACAAATAAGCAAGATCATCAGAAAATTCTTATGGCAAGGAGGTAGTGGAAATGAACATATTCCACCTAGTAAATCAGAATTTGGATAAGCATCCTAAGAATTTGGGAGGATTGGTAATAAAGGACCCTAAACTAATGAATCTAGCGCTGGGGGCTAGATTGGTTTGGAGGCTCCTCTCGGACTCCAATGAGTGGTGGAAAAAGGCCTTTATAAGGAAATATTTCCACAAAAATCGCCTCATTAAACCGAAGGATGAATCTTGGGAAGGGAAAGGATAACAAATTTGGAGGTTGTGCAAAGCCTCGTCCTTCCTCATTCTGAACCATCTTGGTTGGTTTCGAGGGAACGAGAAATGCTTTCCTATTGGATCTGATTGTGCGAAAGGCATTGACCCTACTTTCTTTGGCTGGATGGTTGAGCATGGGTTCTCTCATCTTGCAGATATATCGCTTGGGATGATTTGGATTTTTGGTGTGGGTGGCTCCCTCTGGAATTTCCCGATCACCTTCTCATACATTGGCATCTTCTAATCGAAAGTCTTAATGGTTTTGTTCCAATAAACACTAGAAAACTAGACAGGCGTGTCTAGTTGGGAGAAAAAGCCATAAAATATTGTGTTAAAGATGGCTATGCTCTTTTAATAAAAAATCCCTCCCCCCCTACCTTCTAAATTATGGGGGGAAATCTGGAATAATGATGGTCTTCCTAAGGTAAACATTTCCTGTTGGGAATTGGTCCATGAGAAAATCCTTATGATAGAAAACTTAAAGAAGAGGATAATCAACGGTCCTTCTCGTTGTGTTTTGTGTGGCAATGTGGAGGAATCCATCAAGCATTTATTCTGCTACTGTTCCTTTACTGGGGATGCATGGAATTATTCTCTAGATCCCTTGGCTTATGTTCCCCAAAATGCATATAATTGGAGTGACATGTTTATCCACTGGAAACATAAATATCCTTGCTCCCAAACCCTTTTTTAAGGCGATGTTGGATGGAAATTCCTAAATATACGTGTTGGTTGATGCGGTTGTGCCATAACCAGGCTATCTTTCAAAATAAACTGCATAACTCTAAAACTACCACAATAAAAGGAATGACGCTTCTCTTTGAGGTCATATCTTCCTAGGGATTCGATGCTTTAGATATGAAAGAGATGACTAGTTTTGAAAAAGATTGGCTCAGGATCTCCTCCCCCAACCTCAAAGTTCCTCGCTTAAGGTATTATGAACCTCCGTCCTTCTGAATCAAACCGAAAGGTGATGAATTTATTGAATAACAAAGGAAAGTTGGGAACAATAAACTGTATTTTGATGGAGCTTCGAAAGGTTACCTGGGGAGGCTGAAGTGGGAGGGGTAATTATCAACCTCAAAGAAAAAACAGAAGTAAAGTATGCTTGGGGTCTTGGCATTACGACAAATAATTAAGCGGAAGGCCTTTCCCTTTGACAAGGTCTGAAAATAAGTTTGGCTCATGCTATCAAAATAATGTCTATAGTTGAAGACTCCATGATGATTATCCAAAAATGTGTAAAAATCCTCAAGAACGCTAATCTCCTAGATGAAGAAACCTCCTCAATCATGGTAAGAATTATTTATTTATTAAAAATTGATAAGGGTTCTTTGTTCCACGTGTTGCGTGCCAATAGCCATATGACGGATGGTCAGGCCAACGCGGGAGTGTTATTAGAACAAGGTCGATTATGTATAAATAAAAACAACTCCTCATGTCAAATCCCCTAATTGGTTGCAGCAGGATGACGTTGTACTGTGGAGGTACGGGTTGTCAGAGTAACAAGATGGTAGTTAAGAAGGCTAGCTGCCGGAGGTCCCTTCGCAGTGCCTTGGAAGAAGGGATGGTAGGTTGTGAGTTAAGGCACATGTGTGGTGCCATTGGAATACAAATCATGTATGAGGATAGGTGGGTGTCGAGGTTTCGGTTACTCACCGAAATATGTAATATAGTTATTCCTCCTGGGGAAGAAGGTACCATCGCATTACAATCCTAGTTATTTTTGGCGGTGGGAAATATGGAGGGAATTGGCATTGACAAAAATCTAAATCATCTTACATTTATGAAGGATAAGATCAGGAGGAATGTTTAGATTTATTAAGCTATTATATATTGCAGATGGCTTCAGTGAGTTAATCAAAATATTGTTATTGTTCAAAGGCATATTGCTGCAAAGATGGCCTCTACGCGTAATGGTAGTGGGGGAGGTTCGGGGCTTGGTAGCTCGGTGTTTGGCCATGGTTTGAGGCATGGAAGCATTGAGAACTTGGTGGAGAGATCATGTGAACAAGTAGTAAAGGATATCATCAAGGAAATTAATGAAAACATGGTTGTTATTTTTGCCCAATTATCTAGATTGGGCAAAGATTTGGAATTACTGCAGAAGACTATGGGAGGCTTGTGCATAGATGTGCTGAGTGTTCAATAGAAGGTCGACAACATTGAAATTAAGGTGGAAACTGCGACCGTTGGGGTCTTAAAGGAAGTTTTTAGGGTTGGGGATGCTACGGTCATCAACACTGTTGGTGCTGAGGTTGTTTTTGTTGTGCGGGTCCTGGATGAAAAAGAGAATGTCATGGAGGAATTGACCACTTTTGTGGATGATCATGTGGGTGAAGAAGCTGAGTCTGGTAGCAGCTGAAATAATTCAACTTATTTATATATATATGTTATGTCGATGTATAGAATATAGTGGTGTTTTCTATAAGAATATATGTAAATAATATCGATAGTAAGAAGGTCCCTATCCAATGTAAATTGATGAAAATTGTGGAAAGAACAATCTTGAATTTTGTACGAGACCTGGCCCTTTTCCAGTCTATATAATGAAAATTCTACCTGTTTCCTTTAAAAAAAAAGGTTGTTTAATGTTGTCATAACAACCACTTGTTACTCGTAAAAATCATTGGAACCTAAAGTGCCTAAGTATCTTCATATTTTGATACTTGTTCCTAGCATTAATATTGTGAAAGTGGCTAACATTGTGAGTTTATGTTAAAAAAATTCACACTTCACATTTAATAAGCTCACTCACCTAAAAGCACTCGAATCATAAATTGTCTTAGTGATAAGTCTCTTGATCATAATTGTATCTTGTTGATGTGATTAAATTTCTCTTAATAATTGCCATTGAAGTGATAAGATCATTCCTAATCTTGTTTTGGGCATCTAAGTTTCCATTGGTTATATAGCGATATTTGACTCATCTTCAGTATTTAATTTTGATGAATATTGGCATCTTATAGTTTTGTTGTTAATTGTTAAGTAATCTAACATCCTAAGAAATATCTTGTGAAGTTTGCACTTGTATCTTTCAACATTTATCTTGTTAATATTGTTATTTCAATATTTTTAAAATTACTATGGCTTTAAGATTATTCACATTAAGTACTTTAAGTAACACAAACAATCTTGATTCAAGATATTTCACTCATCATCTTCCATAAGCATTCTAGGATCTAGCATGCATTAAAACTTACCTCCTAACATAATCTAGATTAATAGATATTTAGGGAACCCTTCTCACCTAGCTTGAGAGACTTGGCAACTCTTCAGTGATTAACACAGTGACCTTGCAGTTGTCAGAGCCATAGCCTCTGCAACACCAAAGGCATCGGGTGATAGGATCACAACAAAAGGTATCGTTAATTAGGCCCTAGACTGCTTCCTATTGGCCTCCTTCCTATAACCTACCTTGGAGCCCAATTTCAAAATAGTTAAGGGAAGGCCACACTTAGACTAGGCATATAATTAAAATAAACTAGGATCATTGCATCTCACATAGGTCCTAGTACTTTCACGTCTTATAGCTTAGTCAATCATTCAAGCAATGGGTGTCCATCTGATTACTTGGCATTAATTTACCATAAACAGGGTTTTTCACTCCCTTAAGGCACTGGTCTCATACTTAAAATCTAATATAATCATTAATCTTGCTAAATTTAAATAAGTAACTAGGCCACTCATCCTTGTCTCCCAAACAAGTTGGTTTCCAACTTGTTTTCCTTCACCTCATTCCATAGGGACTACCGCCCATAGCCTATTGTTGGGAGACATCTAGAACAGAGTGGGTGGGGATCAAAGTGACATCCCCCATCCCGAATGGTTGTCGCGGTGTCTGTAAAATCTGGGTGACAACATTTTTAGCATCGTTGTCGGGGATAGATTTTTCCGTTGCCGAGGTTTACGACAATTTCTCAATCAATGCCACAACATTTTTGGCGCTGTTCTGGGAACAATTTTTTCGGTCCTTGGTCCTCATGACATCCTTTCTTATCATATCATTTTGTGATCTTCCATCTTTCTCCATTCATTAACCTGTCAAGTGACACAACATTTTTTGGTGCTTATATTTCATCACTCTTCATCTTCCCATGACCTTATTTTTTGTTCTCTCACTAATCCTTTCATCTTGTTCATTCACACTTTTAGCACCTGGACATTTAGGTTGGTTTCCTATTTGGGTGGCGCATCCACTTATTCATCCATTTACAAAAGCTTACACTAGAAGAAATCATGGTAGCTTGGTCAACCTTGCTCTCAGAACTTGGTTGAACAAATTACATTCTAGTAAGCATTTATTTTTCTCGAATAGGAAGCTCTCCTTAACATCCATTTGCTTCTCCCTGACTAACTTTTTAGTTTTTGCCTTTTGGATTTTAGAGCTAGATTCATGTTCAAGTGGCGACTCCACTTTTTTTCATTTCTTGCAAGAATTTGTGTTAGAAGCTCGTTTCTTGTGGATCTCTTGTTTTTTCTTGAACAAGGATTTTTCTCTGACATCCATTAGCTTATTTTCCCCTTAAGCAGGTCAACATGGATGACTTGTTCGCCCCTTTGCATTTTACTAACATTCCTCATGATATTCCGTAAATAACTATTAATAAATTACCTTCTTTCATGGGTAATGATGCAATCATTGCTACAAAGCACATCCAAAGGTTCATAGTTTGTCTGGAAAGGTATGCTCATGTGACTATATACAATCATGAATACGTCAAGATGCAACTCTTTGTCCTTTTCTTGGAAAGTGATGCTAGGTATTGGTTTTGTGATTTTCCTAACGTTTCTTTTAACTCCTTACAAGCCATCATCAATGCTTTTTAAAATAGATATGAAAATCAAGGGGGTTCCCCTTGTGCCTCTAATTCTATGAAGAAGGATGGAAGTAATACTGCAAAAGACCTAAATATCATAGAAAGGTGTCAAGAGAATGTGCTACCTCACACTTTTCCATATTGCAAATCTTGTGACCGCTCTCATGATGAATCCACTTGTGCCATCACAAGAAGAATCTTTGATAGTGGAAAGGCAAGGACGAAGGATCAAATTAATATTCATGATAAAAAAGATAATGATAAACATATTATCAATAAGTTAACTCAAATGATAGATACTATGAGACTTAATCAAGAAAAATTGATAGTTGACGACTCTAGTGAGATGAGATTTGTGCACATCAAGGGGATGGCTATTGAGGAAAAGCATGTTGAAGAGCTAAGCTCCATAAAGGAAAATCATAAGAAAGAAATGAGCTCTATTCAAGACAGAGAAGTCAGTCTTCAGAACAAATTATTAGCCATGGAAAAACAACATTTTGAGGATCTGAAAAGCATGGAACTTAATCAATTTAATCAAATGGCCACCATTCAAAGTTGCTTGGTCACCGTGCAAACAAATCATAAGGAAGAAATTTATTCTATTCAAGTAAGTCATGATAAAGTAATAAAGGACAAGAAAATCATGTTTAGAGTAGTTTGTTAAATATAGAAGAAAAACATGATGAGGAGCTAAAGATCATGAAAGTTAATCACTTCAATCAGATAACCACCATAGGGGAAAAGTGCGCTCAAGAGATGAAAGCTATGATTTCCAATATGCAAAATCATTTGATTGCCATAAAAGCAGATAATGACAAAACAATAAAAGATATTGACATTGGTCATATACATCTTGAGAATAAGTTGTTAACCATGAAGGAAATCCATGCCGAGGAAATCAATGGTATAAAGGTTGAACACTCAAATCAGATGGATGCCATCAAAATTAAAAAGACCACTCTTCATAATAAGTTGCAAAATATTAGATCGAAGGATCCAAGGGAAAAGAACAAAGGACTTTTCACGACTCACAGGTCCCCTAGTCCACCAGAGCAGTTCTCATCTCATTACAAGTAGGTCACCATAGTTTGAAAAGAGGTTGTGAATAATCAAGCTTATGTCTCTCATTTGACAGAGTATATTCAGAATAAGATGGGGCATACTTCAGATGCTCCGATCTTTCATCCGAACATCTTCAAGATCAAGACAGGTAATATACAATGGTCTCATTGTTGACATCATGACCCAACGAGAATAAAATCAAAAAGAAGAAAAGAAAAGGGAAATGGTTTGATGCATCTAATGGCAGAGAGCAGCTCGATATTCAAATAAGATAGATTCTTATGATATGCAAGATCGAGCAGGTTACATCCGAAAAACAACCCACAAACTTGCCAAAAAATTGGCAAATCCTCAATATGCACTATGTTGAAGACATCTGATGCAACCATAGGGCATCTTTGTATAGTATCTCTAACCCTACTCCTTTTCATTTATTTCATTATATTGTTTTACTTCACACATTTATGTTATGTATTTTATATTTTAGTTTGTTGGAGTATATTTTTCTATTCCAGTAGGCTTGATAATGTATGCATAATGATTTCGATTTTGAATGGATATCTATTTGATGGAATTATGTTTTCTTGGATGTATTATTTTGGGGTTACCACGTTACTTCTTGGAAGAAATGTGTCCTCATATGGAGCCAGATGTTGCACAGTTTTTGTCAAAGTTCCAATGAAGCGGAAGTACCAATTTTTTCAATAGGATCAGATTATCTATCAGCAGTCTTACATGTCATTGTAAACCCATTCTGCAGGTTATGTAATGTAAATGATCCTAGTAATACCTCGAGTATATGTAACAACCTAGGTAATCCTATAATTTTGATGACGAATTTCATCTTAGGAGGTTTTTTAACCTTGCTGATGACCAGTGTTTCTAGACTGTTCTAATTAGAAGAGTGTTTTCCCTCACTCTTAAACCCCAAAGCTAGGGTGAAATTTATTATAGGAACCTTAGGTGAGGCCTATTGAAGAAAGTGTAACTAGGTTCAATATTCATAAATGTACATTTTATATTTGTATTTATTCAAGAAAAGAAATATTATTTTTGTTATATTTATCAATGAGTTTCTTGCTCATTGAAGTAGGCCAAGCACATATTTAAGTGCTTCTAGGAAGTCAAAGAGCCAATGTATTTATTGAATACCCTTAAGGGCATGTTACACCGTGTATATACTTTGTATAAGAGTCAAAATAAATCTCTCCAAGCAAATTCATGTCCTCTCCATGCAACGACATCATCCAAGGAGCTAAAATGATGAAGAATCTCCAAGTCGGACTAAAGGAGGGATAATCCTTTATATATAGATGTTGTCCACCCCCTCATTATGAAAAAAACTCACTCTAAAATAAACAAGGAAGAAAGGCAGAGAAAATGTGAAGAAAATTGAAGTACAAGGAGCCTCTAGTGTAGCGAAGGAGGAAGAAGGATAAGCAAAGGTTGGAGGAATGTTTCTAGGGCTAAATACAGGCAAATGTGTGAGAAAAAGAGGGTTTACTATGGTCATATCAACAAAAATACAACAATATAGTATTTCTCATTGTTTGGGCTTGAAACATAGGCCTATAATGCCTCCCATTAAAGCGGAGAGACTATCTCATACAAAGGAGAAAGGAATCAAATACAACACGAAACCTCCCACACGTGCAAGAATTTAGGGCTGCGGGACTGTAAATAAGATTGAGCTAACAATATAAATTGTAAAAAGTGATTCACAAGTTGTTGTCAAGTCTAAGAAGAATCCTACTATACATCATTGCCCTTGATTCTTCAACATGGTATCGGAGCTAAGGTGACACATCAAGGGAAGGGCATCTCAAGAACACTCATAAGGTGATTCATCAAGGAAGAACATCTCAAGGACATCTACAAGGTTGAAGCATCAAGCTAATAAGTCTCAATCACATCAAGGACAAGGAAGGACTACAATAAGATTACAAAGCAAGAGGAGAAGCCTTTGTATAAAGGCACATACAAGAAGAGAAGATCAAGAAGGGACCAACATCAAGCAACACCTTCTTCAAAAAGGAAAAACACTACAATTCAAGTCATCAATCAACTCCATTTGAAGAAAGCAACTTAAAGGGCATAAAGAGATAAGAAAGGCAAGCCATCAATTCTTCAAGAAGAAATCAAGTCCACTATATCTCAAACTCTATCAAGTAAGTATATGTCCCCTTCTGATTATACATCAACGTCTTTTTGCAAGGAAAGCAACAAATTGGTTGGGACCACTAACTTCCTTGCATGGAAGAAGAGGATTGATTTACTTCGTAAAGAGAATGAACTTCTAGAACACATCAAAGGGAATATCGCTATCCCTAATAAGGAACAACCTCAAGACTTAGCCAAGTACAATAAGGATGATACAAGAGCTCAAAGGATTCTAATAGAATCCATCAAAGACTCTCTAATTCCTTATGTCTCCAAACTTGAAACATCAAAAGAAATCTACGATAAGCTAATAGAGTTATTCTCGGTAAGCACAACTGGAGAAGTGATATCTATTTGAAATGATTTGTATAAGATGAAGATATCAAAGGAAGGAACAAACACATGTTTCATGAAGATCTATGAGATGATGGATCAACTTCAAGAGCTGGGAGAAGTCATGTCTAACAGAGAAACGACAACCATAGTACCGAATTCTCTACTTGAGGATTGTGGTAACTTCACATCAAGCATATATTCTAAGAAGGAAGCTACCCCACTAAGTGAATTATGGTCTCTATGCAAGATAAAGGAAACTAGACTTAAAGAAAAAGATGATGTGGGATCAAAGGAGAAAGCTTTGCAACCATGGCCAAGAGAAAGGGAAAATTTGGCAAATTTGGTCCACAAAGAACAAACCATAGAGATATGTCCAAAATCCAATGCTTTGGATGCCAATAATATGGACACTACAAAAGGAATTGTCCTAAAATTAATAAGGACAACAACAACAAAAATAAAAAAGAGAAGAAGCTCACATGACTCAAGAGGTGAAAGAAGAAGACAAGAATTGGAAGAAGGAAGATCCTCCAGATCTCTACTATGACTAAATCTACTTCTTTACTTAAAGTCTTCTTAAAAAGTTTTGAGTAGCATAGGAGCATGTAGAAATAGAACAAAATTCATTGCTGAAAATATCTTCTAGAGTATAGAAGCATGATGTACATAAAGCTCAAAATACTCATGTAGAAGGAGCATGTCGAAATAGAACAAAATGCATGGTTAGAATTATCTTCTAGAATATAGGAGCATAGTGTACATATAGCTCAAGATATTCACGTAGAAGGAGCATACCTATTATAGGACCTCATCCGTGATAAAATAATAAGTGATCATGATTGTAAATCCTAGAAGACATCCATCATCAAAAGGAAGAGACATTTGCAAGATGAGGATCTTCAAGATCCTAAGACAAGAATCTTCAAAAGAAGGTTCATAAATAGGAACAGATGTATTAACAAGAATTATGTTCATGGAATACAAGGAAGATTGATGTGCAGACAAGGATGGATGAAGCAAAGAAAGGCTACATCAATCAAGAAGGACCATCAAATGAAGAAGAGATGATCAAAGTATAATCAAGATGAGGTATGTATGCATCAAAGTTTAAGTCGTGGGAATAGTTATAAAACATGACCAAGTACCAAAAGGATCTCTTTCACCAAAGACATACTCAAGAGCATGTACAAGTCAAAATGAGAAATGATCAGATAAGGAGCATAAGGATGTTGACTACTCCAAAAAGAAAGTGAAGAAGAACTATTGACTAGTTCAAGAAGTAGGTAAATAATAAAGTGATCTCATGAGGAAGTATAAGGTTGTTATCTAAACAATTCAAGAAGAAGCAAATAAAGAATGAGATAAAGCATGTGAAGAATACCATGGTCATAAAGAATCATTTTCTGTCAAGATCCATTAAAAGATATCTCCCTAAAGAAGGCATGACAACTCTGACAAAAGAAGGAAAAATATCAAAGGACCCTTAACACTTATGAAGGACTTGGAGATAGTAAGGTACAAATATTTGATTCAACTCTACAAATAAGTAATGATGAAGAGGCAATCCAACAAAAGCACTATCTAATGTTGAAGCAAGTCAATATGAAGTCATGAAGGGCTACCAAATCAAGAAAGGGAACAAGCAAATACAACTAAGAATATATGTGATAAGCACTCTAAAGCATAGACAGATGAGAAAGGAGTAGCCAGATGACGAAAGAACCTGACATACATCAAGAAGGCCACCTTCCATGAAGGAGAAATTGCATGACAAACCATAAAGGAAAGTGATCGATGGCCATTGTGCTACCAAGAAGAAGTTTAAACAAAGACTTCATGACATCAAAGGAAGGAAGGAGATCAAGTAGTTGAAGAACCCAGGAAGAATAATTTGTTGATGAAAGGACAAGTCCCTAACTAAGAGGGAGTTATAACAAGTTCCCAATTACAAAGGAGTTTGAACAAGTTCCTTGTCAAAGGAAACTTGGGCATGTCTTCCTCAACTAAGAGGAAGAGATAGACACAACATTCTTGTCTTCACTTGGGAAGAAAGAATGTGAGGATTGGGTAATCATTTGGCATTCGGTACTATTTGAGGATGTGTAGGGCATCCAAGACAAGCATAGGCAATATGATTGGTATTCTTTGAGGGCTGGGAACCCAAGACAAGAATAGTCCTAGAAGGTCATGCTCAGTGAACAACCGAGTGAGTATGTACCTTGAGAGACAATGACTAAGGTGTCTATAAGTCATTGATCTCACCAAAATTGAGCTTTGATCTAATGGGAGATAGATCCGTTAGTAAAGGCCTTGCTATGGACAATGTTGGTTACTATGATGCTATAACAGATGGATTGCTAATCCGATTTCTCTTATGTGAATTCTTCAAGACTAAAAAATAGCCAAACACCGTGCAATGATTTATGAATACCTCCCTAGTTAAGAGGGAGTGTTGAAGAAAGTGTAACTAGGTTCAGTCTTCATAAATGTACTTTTGATATTTGTATTTATTCAAGAAAAGGAATATTATTTTTGTTATATTTATCAATGAGTTTCTTGCTCATTGAAGTAGGTCAAGCACACATTTAAGTGCTTCTAGGAAGTCAAAGAGTCAATGTATTTATTGGAGACCCTTAAGGGCATGTTACGCCATGTATATACTTTGTATAAGAGTCAAAAGAAATCTCTCCAAGCAATGTCAAGTCCTCTCCATGCAACGACATCATCCAAGAACCTAAAATGATGTAGAATCTCCAAGTCGGCCCAAAGACATCAAGCCGACCTCAAGTTGGCCTAAAGTAGGGACAATCCTCTATATATAGAGGTTGTCCACCCCTCATTATGAAAAAGAACTCACTCTGAAATCAATGAGGAAGAAGGACAAAGAAAAGGTGAAGAAAACCGAAGTACAGGGAGCCTCTAGTGCAGTGAAGGAGGAAGAAGTATAAGCAAAGGTTGGAGGACTGTTTCTAGGGCTAAATACAATCACACGTGCAAGAAAAATAGGATTTATTATGGTCATATCAATGGTAATACAACAATCTAATATGTCTCTTTGTTTGGGCTTGAAACATAGTCCTATAAGGCCTCCCACTAAAGCAAAGGAGAGACTCTCTCATACGAAGGAGAAAGGAATCAATACACCACGAAACCTCCCACATGTGCGAGAATTTCGGGCTGCAGGACTGTCATATCAAGTCTGCACCTACACATAGAATAAAGAGCTTGGTTGGTCAAGAAGAAGGAAGAAATAATCTTTAGTGAAGGGCCTCACGAGAGACCAAGGACAAGTGTCTCTTCTAGGGCAAATACATCAAGGAATACAAACAAGTTACAAGTATAATGAAGTGCTAGAAGAAGGAGAACGAAGTGTTGGAGAATGAAGTGCAGAAAGGAAGGAATTGACTTGTGCTTGGAGGAAATTCTTGTCTAGGGTTTAGGGTTTGTCATTGATCAATATAAGCTTCAATAAGAGAAAATTACATAAGGGTTTTCCTCTCTAAGGGAGAGAGAGATTTTGGCACTGACAGAGAAACAACATATTGTGTTCTTGTTCTTATGTTTTTGGTAGCTGTTTGGTGAAGTAAACACACATGCATTAATAAGAAGAGAAGAAGATTAAGCTAACAAGATTAATTTTAAAAAGTGCTTCACAAATTGTTATCAAGTCTAAGAAGAATCCTACTATACATCATTGCCCTTGATTATTCAAAAAGGCCTAGTGTTTTTAGTCGAGTTTGATGTAAAAGTGATATGGGAATAATTTATCTAGTTGGCTTAATTATTTTATTACAAATCACTTGGTTTACTAGATCATATTGTGTCACAGATGGGTTATGTGTCTTGAGGGTCTAAGCCAAATGTGTATTCCCTTTTGAGGGTTGTGAATGTAAAAATCTTATGTAGTAGAGGTCGAAAATTATTAAATCCCCTCATGCGTAAATTAATTAATTTTTCTCACAAAATTAAATTAAATCCTAAGCGAGAAAAATAATTAGAGTCAAAAATTAAATTGTCTTAGGAAAAATAATTCTCCAAGTAAAAAAAATTGTGGGTCCTAAAGGAATCAATTTTTAAAGGTCTTCCACCAAACGAATATTGTATATTTCAAGAAAATTTGGACCCTTGGACCTTGGTGGTTAAGTCAAAGTCAAATTTTTGAGGAAATTAACTCAAAAAAACTAATTTTGAGCTAATAAAAATGAAATTAAATGATAAATTCAAAAAATATTCAAAAAATAAAATAAAAAATCAAGGGTCAAGATTAAGAGATCTTGAAGTGCTTATCAACGACTGAGATTATTTTGACAATGATCAAATAAACTAGTCATTATTTTTCCACTTGGAGGATCTATCTATAAATTAGAGAGTCAATTGAGTCTCTAACACGATGATCTCTGGCTAGAAAATTGTTACGGAATCATCTTCATAACTATTGTCCCACTGGGAACTATTTTCTATCATAATAAAGACTTTGGGGTGTAATTCAAGGTGTTCTTGCTTATTGATTTGTGGTATTTGATGACTACAGGCATCTCTATGTTGTGCTGAATATTGGTAAGATTTGTTTTTTCACTAGATGGAGATAAAATCATACTATTGATAGTTTTGGGCTAATCTTAGTTGGTTTGATTCACCATGTGATCCAACAAATTATTTTTTAGATAAATACATAGTGCCTGCAAGTACCTCAGTCCTTGGCCTCCAAGTTCACAAACTTGGGCAAGAACCATTGTTGCTTGGATTCCAAAAATTTATATGGTGGATTAAATCTTCTATAAGGCTATATTATACATTGGGGTTTCTAAAGTATTTTTAGCCATTCTTCAAAGAGAGAAAATCTATAAAAAACAATTTTCTCAAAATTAAAAAAAATAAAAATCAAAACCCTTATATATTTGTAGATCTTGATAATTTTGTAAATATAATTTGTAAGTTACTTTTTCTAACTTACGTTTTGGGATTTTAAGTATTTATGTATATATTTGGGATTTAGGTGTTGTATTTTTCATTTTTGCAGGTTGGATCAATGAATCAAGTGGAAGAAGAGCTCGATCTAGGCCCTTGAGGGTAGTATTTAGTCCCTTGGAAAATTTGCAGGGCTACCCACACAAGAATTTTTAGAAAATTGAAGAGCTGAAGCATAAAATTTTTTATTAAGGGTTTCAAGGGTTTTAGGGCTTCTAGCCTCGATTTTCCCATCCAAACCCTTAGTTTCTCTCCTTTGGCCCTTTGTGTTAGGGTTTGTAGCCTCTCTAAGGCTAGATGTAAGCCCTAGGGGCTACAACCTCACCTCATAGGTCTATCAAAAGCCTCTCCTCCCCTCGGCCCTCCTTTGTTAGCCCTTCTCGACCCTCCTTCCTTCCTTGATCCCTCCTCCTCTTCTTCTCCCCTCCCTTCCCTTAGTCGCAACCCTTCCAGGCCTCTTGGTTGTAGGCCATAGGCCTTAGGGTCCTCCATAGGCCCTCGACCCCTATTTCGTCCTAGGCCATGGCCCTTTTGGGCCCACAACATCCCTTTTAGGACCTCTCCCTTACCCGTTAGGCCCTCTGAGGCCCCTCCCTTCTAGCGATGATCCTCCTTGGTAGTTTTCAACCCAGCGGTAGCCCTATTGGGTTTGGTGTTTACCCTCCTTGGCCTTAACATGCCCTTGATCCTCATCTGAATTTTTTGAGACTGATTCCATGGTGGTTTTGTAGGTTTAGGGTCTCCAAAATTCTGGTTTTCAATTGGGCATCTTCATCCAAAATTTTTGGGTCACTTGGGCAAGTGATTCTACAAAGCTTGAGGTCTAGGGTTTAACCTCTAAACCCTAGTTTTATCTTTGTTTTAGTACAACAGTTAAATCAACAAAAATTAAGCTCTAAAATCACATGCTACATGGTCAAAATTGTTTAAGATTGCAAAATTTTCATTTTCATGAATTTTGGCCACTTGGGCACCCTAGATATAGCCTAGATCTATTTTTATGCTTGTTGGAATTTACTACATAACTGGAAATTTGGGATTTGAAATTTCTGAATCATACACTTAAAAAGGATTAAAATTCAAAAATTTCAGTTACAATGAAATTTTCCTATTTTTTTGTTTTTCTGGGCATTGACTGTAGCTTCATTAGCTTGTTGGTCTGTCATTTATTTACTGCTGAAATAATTATATCAAATTTGAAATATCTATGAAAATACATCTTAAACGGGCACATCTGATTTTTTTGAAGTTTATCAAGTTATTTGGTGGTTGGGTTAATTTTTATGACATTGGGCAAACATAAGAATTGCTAAATTGATATTTGTTTAGTGTTGTACTGACTTGTTTAATGATGTCATAATAGTCACTTGTTACTCATAAAAATAATTGGAACGTAAAGTGCCCAAGTATCTTCATATTTTGTTACTTGTTCTTAGCATTAACATTGTGAAAGTGGCTAACATTGTGAGTTTATGTTAAAAGAATTCACACTTCACATTTAATAAGCTCACTCACTTAAAAGCACTTGAATCATAAATTGTCTTCGCGATAAGTCTCTTGATCATATTGGTATATCTTGTTGATGTGATTAAATTTCTCTTAATAATCGCCATTGAAGTGACAAGATCATTCCTAATCTTGTTTTGGGCATCTAAGTTTCTATTGGTTATATAGCAACATTTGGCTCATTGTCAGTGTACAATTTTGTTGAACACTGGCATCTTATAGTTTTGCGGTTAATTGTTAAGTAATCTAACATCTTGAGAAATATCTTGTGAAGTTTGCACTTGTATCTTTCGGCATTTATCTTGTTAATATTGTTATTCCAATATTGTTTAAATTACTCTCGTTTTAATATTATTCACATTAAGTACTTTAATTAACACAAACAATCTTGATTCAAGATAATTTCACTCATCATCTTACATAAGCATTCTAGGATCTAGCCTGCATTAAAACTTACCTCCTAGTATAAGCAAGGTTTATATATATATAGGGCACCCTTCTCACCTAGCTTGAGGGGCTTGGAAAACTCTTCGGTGGTTAACACGGTGACCTTGCAGTCGTTAGAGCCATAATCTCTATAGCACCAAAGGTGTCGAGTGATAGGAGCACAACAGAAGGTATCATTAATCAGGCCCTATCCTGCTTCCTATTGGCCTCCTTCCCACAACCTACCTAGAAGCCCATCTTCAAACTAGTTAAGGGAAGGCCACACTTAGACAAGGCATATAATTAAAATAAACCAAGATCATTGCATCTCACATAGGTCCCAGGACTTGAACATCATATAGCTTAGCCAATCATTCAAGCAACGGGTGTCCATCCGGTTACTTGGCATTAATTTACCATAAGTAGGAATTGTGACTCCATTAAGGCATTGGTCTCATACTTAAAACCTAATCTAACCATTAATGTTGCTAAATTTATCCAATTAACTAGGCCACTCATCCATGTCTCCCAAACAAGTTAGCTTCCAACTTGTTTTCCTTCACCTCATTCCATAGGGACTACCCCCCATAGTCTGTTGTTAGGAGACCGCTAGAACAGAGTGGGCGGGGATCAGAGTCATAGCCCCCATCCTAAGCGGTTGTCGTGGTGCCTGTACAATCTGAGCGACAACATGCTTCAATATCAGAGATGACACTTCCATAGTGGCACTATTGCTAGAGTTGAGTGATGAGGTGGGTCCTCTCTTGGTTACTTGTGGGAAGTTGGAGGGTAGAATGAGCAACACCTTCTTCTTTGGAATTTCAATAGCACATCGCTTAGTCCTCCTCCTCTTCCCTTTCATAAAGTTGGAGGGAGATTATGAGGATGCCTTCATCATTTCATGATGAGCTATTGTTTAAATTGGTTCTCGTAGTTAGCCCTGCATGAGTTTTATTTGCATACGCATAGAGGATTGTGGGGTGTTTAGTGCTCAGAGATATAGAAAAGTATATTTTATTGCATACAGTTTAAGCAAACAGATATGGAGTTGGATTCCCTAGTGTGTCATTCCCTCCTTTCAACTTCCAGTTAGGGAGAATCTCCTGACATTTGAACCCGGGCTCAAAATGAAGGTCGAGTAAACTATTCACAACAAGCGATCCAATGTGTATTGAAATTCACAAAAATCTTGCTCAAATTTCATACACTTGATTTTAGAGTTGATATATATTCAGAAAGTAATTTACATTTTAATGTTTTATGTTGTTAGTACAAGTGCGGTTATGTGTGCAGAAATGAGCTTTCTTTCTCCGCACTCCGCACAACTGTATGAATGAAAGGAACTGTATGAAAATGGTCATTAATGGTGGTTTTTTTAGATAAAACTAGGAGTTTATTAGTTATCACATAATTTATAAGAATAATATAAAAAAAGACAATGTGTGGAGTGCAGAGCTCTGCACAATGACCTAAGTTCATTGTGCAGAGCTTCTCATTCCTGCACAATGCAAATCGTAAGTGCACAAATCCAGCTACTCTAATGAACAACTCAACATGATGTATTTGTTGCTATTATGTCAATTTGTAGTTGAAATTATAACATGTTTTAGCCAAATCATTAGGTAAAAATATACGTTGTTAGGGTTTTGAAGCACTTGTCTAACGAGCCAGAAACGATGGATATCTTTTTGAAGTACTAACTTGTGCAGAATATGTTGGCGACCATGGCTAACATTCCCTTCGAGGATCATAACAATGTAAAGTGCGTCAATTTTTACATGGAATTTTACGAGTTGATCGTGAACCTGATTTGATTGCGAAGTGGATTCCAAGCCCTACTAGTATCGGTAGCGTATATATTAGTGAGTGCCTCACCTGTCATGGACCGTTAAACCTCTTTGATGAACTCATGGAAACCCTATTGTATTGGCTCAATAAACACAGAAATAATGAAGGTCAAAACCAAGTCCTTAACAACTTCATTCAATATAATAGAAATCAAAATGGATGAATAAGCATAATCTTAGCGCAATATAACCCTAACATAGCATGATGTGTGTATTGATGAAATTTGAAATCTTGATTGACGACATGATCGAACTAGTGCATGATGCTGAAGTCGCCAAGTCAGACGTTAAATCCCAAGTCAAGCATCATGTTGTTGCCCTTCACATCTTTGTGAATGATATGTGTTTCCAGTTTCTCATACAAATAAACAATGTTTTGATCAGCCCCACAATGATCTTGTAACGCCTCCACCATTCAAGAATCAAGGAATTTCAAACAAATAAAATATTGTTGAGGCTAGAATTATGCATGTAATTATAGACCAATTTTCTTTTCTTCAAAGCACCAGCACTCAAGCGACACCAGATTCTTGTGCTACAACTACCTAATGACATTACCTGCAAATGTCATTGACACAGTCATATTGGAATGCTTGTGAATTTTTATGTTTATGTTTCTCAGACATGGCGTTGTTCATTATGGAAGAGTTATTGGGTGTCTGTTATATTTTTTCCACAACTAACCCCATGCGCGAAGCCAAGGGGTTAAAGAGGGGCAGGCAGTCCCCCCTTTGTTGTGCCAGGCACAGCGTGGGGGTCACATGAGGGTGGTAGCCCTCCTCTATCGGGTTTGGGGTAGCGCCCAGGGATTTTTATTTATTTTTGGACCCTATATTAGGTGGCCGAACCTACCTATGGTTTTGTGAATGGGTTTTGCACATGGTTTTAGGCATGATGATTTTCTGCCCATGGTATCTTGTAGATCTGGTCAAGTGAACTACAGTTGTGTTCTAATCGAGGATTAATGCATTGGGGTTTATGGATGCTTCGACATGTAAATATGTGTATTGTAACATTGAAAGGAATATATTGAAAAATCAATTTGGTACTCTTGGTTTTGGGATCCAGGGGAAAATATTTGTGTATTTCTTTTGTGTTTCTCGCCATTGTATATTTTGTGTTTTAAGAATTCGTTTGCAAGTAATTTTTGTATAGGGTTAAAACCTACATTTGGTATCAGCGATGTTTCAGCTTCAAGGGGATGCCTTTGCTGGTGAGAGGTTTTTCTTGGGCCCGTGGTAGACCCTGTTTAGTGGGAGATCCGTGGGATCGATTCTTGCAGTGAAAGAAGATGGCGAGCAGTGGAAAGATAGAGATCGATAACTTTAATGGTCAGAGTTTTGAGTTGTGGAAACTCAAGATGAAGGATCTGCTAGTGGATAAATCACAGTGCATCGCAGTAGATTTGGGTACTAAACCAAGGACAATGTCCGATGAAATATGGAAAGAGTTTGATCAAAAAGCAAAGAGCACAATACAATTGTGTATCTCAAATTGAGTATTGTTGAATATATCATGGGAAGCTTCAACGAAGGCTTTGTGGGACAAGTTAGGGACTTTGTACCAATCTAAGTATCTAGTGAATAAATTGTTCCTACAAAAAAAGTTGTATAACCTTAGGATGAAGGATGGAGACTCGGTGACAGAGAATCTGAACACCTTCAATACTATGGTAAGCCAGTTGTTATTTGTTGATATTAAAATAGCAGATGAAGATAAGTGCATCAATTTATTATGTTCTCTACCAGATTCGTGGGATAGTTTGGTTGTTTTGATAGGTAGCAATACAACTACCTTGTAGTTTGATGAAATAGTCTCATCCTTGCTATTGGAAGAGATGTGACAAAAAAGTATGGAGAGCCTGAATGAAGATGTCTTATATGTACAAGGACAATTCCATAACAGAAATAAAAATAAGTCCTTGAGTGGGAGATCTAAATCTATAGGTAGATCTAAATCTCCAGGAAAACTTGTAAATGTGTGCTCGAAATGCAGAAAGGAAGGGCACTCCAAAAATTACTATAGATCTAAAGCTCCTTATTAAGGAAAGGAATCTGATGATGCTCCTTTTGCAGACGCGAAAACCACCTCAGATGAAGGTGGGGATGTGTACTTGGCTTCTTCTTCTTCAAGTACACATGTAGATCATGAGGCATGGTTGATTGACTCAGGTGCACCCTTTCACTTTACTCCCCACAGGGAGTGGTTATTCAAGTATGAGAAATATGATGGTGGTGATGTCTTCTTAGAGGATGACAGGAAGTCTAGAATCGTCGAACACAGAAAAGTCAAGCTGAATTTGCAAGGTGGAAGGATTAGAACACTTCCAAGTGTTTTGCATATTCTTGCATTGGCTAGAAATCTGATTTCTGTAAGAAATATGGATGATGCAGGTGTAAAAATGGTGTTCGACAAAGATACCTACAAGATGGTTCATGGAGCACTGATATTGACGCAGGGAGTTTGGATAGAACTGTGTGCAAGCTTCTGGGTAGCACTGTAATTGATGGGTGCAACAGTGCTGTGGTTCCTGAAAGTGGAGCAGTAAACCTTGTGGTCTCTAGAGAAAAGACCATGTTATGGCATCAAAGGATTGGACATATTGGAGAGAAGGGCCTTCAAATACTTTATGGTAATAGTATGGTAGAAGGTATGTCTACTTTCTCTCTAGATTTCGATTTCTGTGAACATTGTGTATATGAGAAGCAGAATCAGGTGAGTTTCTCCTCTGGTGCTAAGAAGGCGAAAGTGATATTAGAGCTTGTGCATAGTGATGTGTTTGGACCTATGTCTGTTCCATCACTGGGTAAATCTGTGTATTATGTATAATTTATAAATGAATTCTCAAGGAATACATGGATATATTTCCTCAGGAAAAAAATATGAAGTCTTTGACATGTTTAAAGAATTTAAGGCTCTTGTGGAAAAGCAAACAAAGAAGAAGATAAAGGTGTTGAGTACAGATAATGTTGGAGAGTTCTGCAATAAGGAATTTGAAGGGTTATATAAGAAGTGTGGTATAGCATGGCAGAAGCCTACTCCATACACACCTTAGCAAAATGGAGTAGCAAAATGAATGAATAGGATGTTGATGGAAAATGCAAGAAGTATGCTCAGTGGTGTCGGGTTAGGACAGGAATTTTGGGCAGAGGCGGTGGAGACTACATGTTACCTAGTTAATAGATCACCTTCATCAATGTTGGAGGATAAGTCTCCACATGATGTATGGATTGGTAAGAAACCCTCTCTTTCACATCTAAGGGTATTTGGTCGTGATGTATACGTAAATGTTCCAAAGGAGAAAAGAACCAAGTTGGATAGTAAATATGAAAGGGCATTTTTATTAGGTATAAGGATGGTTTAAAATGTTATAAAATTTGGAATACATAAACAAAGAAGGTTGTGTACATCTGAGATGTGGTGTTTAGAGAGGTGAAATGTGTTATTAAACATGAAGTCCTACCAAAGGAACCTAATAAGATAGAGTTTGAGCTAAAGGAGGAAGAATCAGACTCTACAGTAGAAGAGGAATCAGAAGATGAAGATCCACAAACTCCAGCTGTGAGAAGATCAGTTTGAGAAAGAAGGCAACGAGAAAGGTATAGTCCATCTTCTTTCTATTTAAATTTTTCTTTATCTACTACTAATGATGATCCCAGAATTTTCAATGAGGCAGTAGATTCAAAGGATGGTAAGATCTGGAAAGAGGCCATGGTTGATAAAATAACATCTTTGGAAAAAAATGAGGCTTGGGATGTGGTAGAGTTGTCAGCTGGACGTAAACCCATTGGAAGCAAATGGATGTTTAAGACGAAGATGAATGCATAAGGTAAGGTGGAGAAATACAAAGCTCGGTTGGGAGCAAAAGGTTATTGCCAGGTGTTAGGAATTGATTTTGGTGATATTTTTTCTCATGTTGCAAAGGTAGCTTCTATTAGATTACTTTTATCTGTTCTTGTTGCTGTTGATTTTGAGGTAGAACAAATGGATGTGAAGACAACATTCCTTCATGGGGATCTGGAAGAAGAGATCTACATGAAGCAACCTAAAGGCTTGAAGGTGAAGGATAAGAAAGAACTGGTATGTAGGTTAAAAAATTCTTTGTATGGGTTAAAACAGTCACCAAGGATGTGGTATTAAAAATTTGATACAATTATACGGGGACTTGGCATCACCAGAAGCAAAGCATATCACTATGTGTATTTTAAATTAGTTGTTGACCATGTTAATTATTTTGTCTTGTATGTGGATGATATGTTGTTGATTAGAAATAAAAAAAGAAATTATCCAGGATTTGAACACCCAATTGTCCTCGAAATTCGACTTGAAGGATCTTGGCGCTGCAAACTATTATTTGGGTATGGAAATTAAACAAGATTAGGAAAAGAGGAAGCTCTGGTTAAACTAGAGGAATTATGTGGAGAAAATACTGTAAAGGTTTAATATGCAGGATAATAAACCAGTGAAGGTTCTTATTCCTGTAGGGGTAAAGTTATTTGTTGAACAACGTCCCAAGACACAAGAAGAGGAAGAGGACATGTCTTGTGTTCCATACGCAAGTGTAGTCGTTATCTTGATGTATGCAATGGTCTGTACTAGACAAAACATTGCACATGTTGTGGGATTATTGAGCAGGTTTATGTCAAAACCAGAGAAGGAGCATTTGACAGTAGTGAAGCGGGTTTTCATGTATTTGCATGACACTAGTGATTATGGTATGTGCTACCAATGAAGACCAAGATTGGACAGAGTTTTGGAAATCCATGGCTTTGTTGACGCACACTGGGCTAGAGATATGGATTGGAGAAGACATACAAGTGGGTATGTGTTTAACCTATTTGGACCTACAGTGAGTTGGATGAGTAAGAGACAGTCTGTAGTGGCACTTTCAACCACAGAGGGAGAATACATGGCAACCACTCATGCAAGCAAGCAAGTAGTTTGGTTGCAGAGATTGTGTTCAAGTATGGGGTTAGTACAACAAGCTATAAGGATAGACTGTGACAGCTAGAGTGCAATTTTCTAGCCAAAGGACCCTACTTATCATTCAAATAAAAAGCACATCGATGTTCAGTATCACTTTGTGAGGGATATGGTTGAGGACAAAAAGGTGTTGTTGGTAAAGATGGACACTTTGAAGAATATTGTAGATGCATTGACAAATTTTGTGGGCATTGAGAAGTTTTTGGTGTAGAGAAACAATAGACGTTGTAGGGTTGGACCAATGACTAATCTCTCTCGTGAATCCCTGTGTGGAAAAGGAAACAACAAGTGAGAGAATGTTGGGTCTGTGTTATAATGTTTCCATGACTATCCCCATGCGTGAAGCTGGGAGGTTAGAGGGGGGGAAGTCAGTCCTCCCTTGGTTGCGGGGGGGGTCACGGGGGGGTGACACCCCCCCATGTCGTAGAATTTGAGGGGGTCGGTAGCCCCCTCTACGACGTCTGGAGCAACGCCCCAGGAAAAAAATGGACCCTACATTAGGTGGGCTGAACTACCTATGGTTTTATGCATAAGTTTTGCACATGATTTTAGGCGTGATGGTTTTCTACCCATAGTATCTTGTAGATTTGGTCAAGGGAGCTATATTTGTGTTCTAATCCAGGGTTAATGGATTGGGGTTTATGGATGTTTTGTCATTTATATATATGTATTGTAACATTAAAAGGAATATAATGAAAAATCAATCTGGTAGTCCCGTTTCTAGGATCCAGGGGAAAATATTTGTGTATTTGTTTTCTGTTTCTCGCCATTATATATTTTCTGTGCTTTAAGAATTCATTTGCAGGTAATTTTTGTAAAGCGTTAAAACCTACAAGAGCCTCTTTGAAAATTGTATTCATTCCACTCCCCTTATCGTCATCTGTGTATAATCATTGTGTGAGGAGGTTATGGTTAGCATTACAAGTTGACACAATGAGCTGCACCACGTGTATTCAGCAGTGTACTTGCAACAATCATTATTCTCCCAATAAGATGTTACGGTGTGGAGAAGTTAATAACTCTTTGCTTATGGGTTGTTGTGTTGGAAAGTGATTAGCGCAGTGTTTTTAACTTAACATTTTCCTCACGTGACATTTACTTGTAATTAATTAAGATATTCTTTTCATTATTATGCTTATGTTCTCATCATCATATAAATGCCAAAACAATAGAAATCCATTAACACGAGATATAGGCCCCAAGCTAAGGAAAAACCCTCCAAAAAGAGAAAACCCATAATAACTTCTCTTCTTATAATTAACTTCAAATGAGACTTCCAAGACTAAATTAGAGACTAGGGTTTCCACCAAGATCAAGTCGAGCAACCTGCCTTCCCATAGAAGATATTCTCCAAAAGAGGCTCTTCTAGCCTTATGGTTCCATGGACAAGGTTTGTTTTCTTCTTCTACAATTTGGGGCCTGAATCATATCAAAGAATACAAGGTCTCTTGCTTATGTAATCAATCCAAACAAAAGAACAAAGATTGAGTCTTCAATCCTTTTGTTCTTCTTGTTCTCAGTTCTTCTAGCATTTTCACACTTTCTTTTGATGACCACAAATCAGATAAGGTTTCTGAACCTGTGTGTCTTCAAGGAGGTCTAAGTTCCTCTTTATATAGATTTTCTAATAGGTTTGAATAGCTCTCTCTTGTCCGACTTAGCAAGGTTGGCTGAATTGTCTTTTGGAGCCCTTAAGACACCTCTAATTTACAAAAATGTCATTTCTTACTTTACTACAAATGCCCAATAGGTTCTTTTACAATATAATAATGACCTTGAATCACAATAAAACCTATAAGCATACAATGGATGCTTTGACCTATAGATCAATGACATATGCATGAAACATATGATTTACAAACAAAATTTCTTTTACAATTTCTTTCTTCTTTTGATCAATACATAAGAATGATATGCGACAAATGACAATTATGAAAACTGAAACTAGTTACAATTTCCAACGCTCTCTCTCGACTAGGGAGGTATTATGTTATGCTCTTGACCTGCAAGAAGATACCAGAATACCAAATATTCAAGAAATATACCCAGAACATGGAACAATAAGAAATAATAGCAAGTATTTTATTATTTAGAAAGGAAAGCAATGTTCACTTGCCTCTTCGAGGGGGCAACCTCCGATAGAGCTGGGCTCAATTACAAAATAAGACACGATGCTCCTCGAGGGGAGTCCCTATCCTTTATATAGGATTCATACATGCAATACCATGGGTCAATACCATGGTTCTTATTAATACCATCTATCTAATACCATGTCCCATTGCAACTAACTGTGGTCCCTTTTTTAAATGCGGGTCAACCACTTACAATTATTTATATGGGCTTTATTGACTCTTTACTTAACTATAACTATGACTTGATGCTATTACATAAATAAGGGGGTTAGGGTTGGACCCTAACATGCCCTCCCCCATAAGAATAGCCTTGTCCTCAAGGTTGAAGCTGTGGAAATTGCTGAAGGATAGTCGCTAGTTCCCAGGTCACATCATCTGGAGAGGTGTTTTTCCACTTGACGAGAAATTCCTTGATCATGCGGCCGTGCAGGTGCCGTTCTCGTGTGTCAAGAACCTGTTCAAGTTGGAGCCAGATTGACCCTTCTTCATCCAATTCAAGTAGACTGGTTTGAATTCTGCAATGGTTCCCAATCACTTTCTTGAGGCATGAGACATGGAAGACTGGATGGATTTTTGCAGTGGGTGGCAAAGCTAGCTTGTAGGCGACTTCTCCAATGAGTTGAAGTACTTGATACGGTCCATAGAATTTCGGTGATAATGTCTCACAACCCTTGTCTTTGAATGATGTTTGCTTATATGGTTGCAACCTCAAAAATACCTGATCCCCTTCTTGAAATTGGCATTCTGAATGATGTTGATCTGCCTGTTGCTTCATGCGGTTTTGAGCTTGATGGAGATTCTCTCTTGAGGTGGACCAGCATGGTTGTGCGGTTCTATAGGAGTTGATCCACTGCTTGTACCTTCCAGCATCCTTTGATATAAGAAGTAGGTGAAGGAGGGAGTTCACCATAAATTGCTTCATATGGAGTCATTTTGGTGGTGGCATGATAGTTGGTGTTATACCACCATTTGGCTAGAGGTAACCACTGTACCCATAGATGTTTCTTTTTTGAAGCGAAACACCTAAGGTGGTCTGTAGACATTTGTTGACTACTTCAGTTTCACCATCAATTTGGGGATGATATGAAGTACTGAGTTGTAGTTGGGTACCTTGTAGCCTAAAGAGTTCCTGCCAAAAGTTACTGGTGAAGATCGGGTCACGATCAGACACAATGGAAGTGGGCATGCCATGCAATTTGAAGATCTGGTCCATGAAAGATTAAGTGACCTCGATGTAAAAGGGTGGGGTAGGGTGCAAAAATGAGCATACTTAGAAAGTCTGTCCACAACCACCATGATGACTGACTTGTTTCCTGACTTCGGAAGACTCGTAATGAAATCCATAGAAACCTCCATTTAGATTGAGGCTAGGATGGGCAATGGTTGTAATTTTCCTGGGGATTTGATTGTTTCTCCTTTATGGCATTGACATATGTCACACTCAGCTACAAAAGTAAGAATTTCCTTTTTCATGCCTGTCTAAGAGAATGAACGTCGAGTGCGAGCATAAGTCTTCTAAAAACCAGAATGGCCTACAGTGGGAGGTGAGTGCAACTCCGCCAAAATGCGGCTTTTCAGGGTGGATGTTGGTGATATCATGACTTTGTCCTTGTAGCGAAGAATATCATCCTGCCAAGAGTAGTCCGCCGTGGAAGTTGGATTTGCTTGCAATTGATTAACAAGTTGGGAGAGCGAGGGATGTGAAAACCATTCCTTGCAAGCCTCTTCAATCTATTCTAGAATGGGAAGGGAGATTGCGAGCAAGGTGCTTTGCTCCTCAAATCGACATGATAACGCATCTGCTACGACATTTTCGTGCCCTTTCTTATAAATGATCTCATAATCATATCCAAACATTTTGGAGAGCCATTATTTTGTTATGTCAAGGATAGGCGTTGCTCCAAAAAATATTTAAGGCTTTGATGGTCTGTGCAAATTTGGAAACACCGCCCCAATAAGTATGGTCGCCCGGTATCTACTGCATGTAAGATGGACATCATCTCCTTCTGATAGGTAGATTGTCCCAGACTTGTCCCACTTAGTTGTTGGCTAGTGAAGGCCAAGGGTCGACCTTCCTACATTAAGACCGTACCAATACCCGTACCTAAAGCATCACATTCAATCACAAAATATTGGTGAAGTCGGGTAGTGCTAATATGAGAGTGGAACACATGGCATGTTTGAGAGCTATAAATGCCTCTTGCCCTTCATCATTCCAGAGAAATGTTTTTCTTGAGGAGGTGAGTGAGGGGTCTAGCAATGCGACCATAATTGTGGACAAATTTGTGATAGCATCTCCTGAGACCCAAAAATCCTCTCAAGCTCTTCAAGGTCTTTGGTTGAGGTCAATCCTGCATTGCCTGGATATTTTTGGGGTCCACCCTGACACCTTCATGCCCCACAATGTGGCCCAATACTTCTTGCATACCAAAAGAGCACTTGGACATCTTGACAAATAAGTTCTGCTTTCGGAGCAGTTGCAAGGGCAGATCTACATGCTGAAGATGTGTGGCCTAGGTGCGGTTGTAGATGAGGATGTCATCAAAGAAAACAAGGACAAATTTTCTAAGATATGGTTTGAGCAGGTGGTTCATAAGGCTTTGAAAAGTGGATGGGGCATTAAAAAGACAAAATGGCATGACCAGGAACTCATAATGGCCTTCATGAGTTCGGAAAGCAGTCTTTGGAATGTCTACTTCTTTCATGTGAATTTGGTGATAGCTCGAGCGAAGGTCGATCTTAGTAAAGAATTGAGCCCCATTTATTCATCCAGCAAATCATCGACAACTGGGATGGGAAATTTATCTTTGACCATCAACTTGTTGAGGGCCCTGAAGTCTGGACACATACACCATTCTCCATCTTGTTTGAGCACCATGACCACAGGCGATGAATAAGGACTAATGCTAGGACGAATGACGCTTGCTTCCAAGAGTTCCTTGATGATTTTTTCAATTTCATTCTTTTGGGCGAACGGATATCTATATGGGCGCACATTTACTGGTTGGGCCCCTAGGACCAAAGTAATGCTATGATCATGTTCCCCTCTCAAGGGTGGAAGCTCATGAGGCTTGTCAAAGACTGGTAGATGGTTGTTTAAGATCTGTTGCATCTCAGGATGAATAT